>JAFELO010000993.1:3059-16653 GCA_017140195.1 Eumaeus atala
CCCCCCCCCCCCCCCCCAATGTACCAATGTGTTTTTCTAACCTTAGTACGTTTTCTTAGTGCTATTACGTTGAAGGAAAATATCACCAGGGTACCCGGTGTATTCAAATTCTACCTCATCTAGAATTGGGCCCGGTTTCCCTTCTGGGTTGCAAATTCTGTCAGATGGCAGTCGTTCTGTGTAAAACTGGTGCCCCGTCAAATGATATCGTGTTCGGCTACCTTTTCTTTTCATCGCTCGCCGCGAACGTCATTCGATACGCACATGATTGATGTACGCTCCGTAATTAATTAATTATTTAATTGTTTTGTGGAAATTGTGATAGTTTCGTTATAATCTATTGAATAAATCGTCAGGTAACAGTATATAGCTTCGACTACTATAAGTTTTTATTACTATTGTTCGTAATTGTCAAGATATCTAACGGTAAGTAAATACTTGTATTATTATGTCTAACGTAGGTATCGGAAAAAACGGCCAAGTGGCCGCTTCCTTTATGTTAAACCTTAACAGCCGCTTGAACGTATACTTACTTTATTCCACAATTTTCAGTGCATACCTTCGCTAAAATCAACGACCTCGTTAACGATATGAGGCCCCGCATAAATCGCCTAATAAAACCGGTATCATGGATATGACACAAAAAGTCGCCGCTATTATCACCTTACTTGCAATTAAAAACGCGACACTCGAAATTAAGGTGGTCAATACAGAACGCGATATGCTTTCCGCGCAAATAAATTACAATTGTGCGTTGAAACCTCAATCTTACTCTCAAGCCTTGCAATTAAAATTAGTGAAATCCGTCCCATGCGTTGAAACACTAACATCGCTTCCGTGCGTCATAGCTTATCCCACGGAAGAAAAATCCAACAAATCAAAGACTTCTACGCAAAGTAACTATCGCTTATGAATGCGATAGCCCGCCTGACGGCTTTCAAAATTGTTACGCCACTTACGAATCTCAAATCAATAAACTCAGGTCGGTGGAATCATTACAATCAGTGGAACTACGTATTGTAACCCCGAAAGGGCGTAAACCGCGTATTCTCATTAAGGATGGATATTATGGACAGTGCATTTTTTCGATACAAAATGTACAAAATGAAATCAACGGCACACAAGAAGGTAAGTCTACGAAGATAGTTCGCCGTCGTAATTTAAATAACGGATCAAATTGCAAATGGATATGGATAGAAATCGATCCATTCATACGTTAGCATTTAATAAATACAAAAGAAAAGGTCTTTATTGATTGGGGTTCGTTTAGGTTCGTGGAAGACATTGAACTCGTTCGCGGCGCCAATTGCGAACAACATGGCCACACTGCAGAATACCGCCAAAATAAAAATCAGTGTTGCTACCACTGCGCGGATAACCACGAAAGCAAGGACTGTCCAAACAAAGACAAAGAAAATTTCAAACCAACCTGTGCAAACTGTAAGCGTCATAAGAAACCTGCGGATAACTTCATAGGCTCTTTGGATTGTGCCGCATATCAGGCGAAAATGAAACATCTCATCCTAAAAACCCAGTATGAATTAATTTAATCAAAGAACAGCTAAACCTGCGTAGCAATAAACTGACAAAAAAGACACTGACATAAAAAGATTATCCGAAATTCGTGTGGCTTGATCACGTCATCGCGCCGCAGTCTTGCTAACAAAAAGTAATTCGTTAAAAAACCTCGCGTACAGACTGGATACTAAAGGTCTGTGTTGCTCACTATACCATGAATTTAAGCCAAATAGGTCCTCTGATCTCCTTTTTGTTTCTAACTTGAAAATAAATAACACTGTATGTGTACCCATACTTTAGAAGAAACCGCCATAGCATACGTCGACGCGCTGACCCGGACCCGGAAGTAGTAAGACTGATCTCACTACGGCCTACTTACACACCGTATCAGATTTACCCACTTTAACCGAATTAATGTATGTTGTAAAAGGACTCCCAATTAAAAAATCATCCCGCGGTGATAAAATATCTCACTCAATGAGTAAACGAGCATGTATTGCTGCAGGCACTTATATTTTATTCGATCTTAACAGATGCTATCCTGGAGGTATGGCGTTTCGCTACTATAAGCTTCTTCGTAAATCAAACGTTACTGCAAAGTCAAAAACTTGCATTAATATTCCCATGTAAAGATTCTCGTACCGTTGGCACGGAGGCCTTTCCACTTCTTGCAGGAGTCCTACCAGTTGGACAACGTCGATCAGCCTTGTACTACTATTTAAGAGTAAGACCCCAAAGCAGACACATGATTGCGAGACTATTTAGCCCTTTAGACGCAACCACTAATAACTTAATGAAGGAATGGCAGACCCCCTGGTCTACTACAACCAAAGGACAACATTTGCATAACTTTTTCCCGTGTGTGTGGGACCAATTATCAAAACACTGGTTAGAAGTTGATCACTGTTCTGCTCAATACCTAACTGGTCCTGGCAACTTCAAAGCCAAACTTTTTAGTTTCAAACTGATACCGACACCTCTCTGTGGCTGCTCCACCGAAGATGACGGATAGGAACAAAACGCACATCACATCCTGTGGGATCGTGGTCACTGGCGATTGGAGCAAGGCATAATGCTTGTTACTGGAGTAGTCTACTATAGCGATCGTGTGGACAATGCGGGAAGCTTTCATACAAGTGTGTCATATATATTACTAGTAGCAAATAAACAAGACTCAGTAATATCCCAGAATACTAGGTTAAAAAATGACGTAATAAAAATGACGCGGCATATTACAGTTTCGAATACCCACAGAAACCACCGCAAGTACCATCTGTGCCGCCTTTGGTGAGGTGCCACGGAACAACAAATCATCAGGGCACTTCGACGGCTAGCCAATCCCCGGGGGGTTCGACGCCTCCTTCACAGCAGGGCTGCCCCGCACCACAGGAGAACCCCACCAACTTTAAGACAGTGCAATGGTGTGAGGTCCCCATCCTCGCCCCTTGCCCCGTGCGCAGAGCGCGTCCTGTTGCTATTTGGTCCCCTCTTCTTATAAGACCGGTGAAAGAGCTATCCTCCATTCGTTCTTTATCCCCCTGTTCTTATAAGAGTGGTGTAAAGAGCATCCCCCTCGGTTCAATTGGCTTCACCTGGGTTTACCCCGGGCTGCTGAGCCCGCGGTGGGACCGCCACGACACGGTTTGAGCCACGGTTGAGGGGGGGGGGCTACCTAACCTAGGGGAGATTAGGTAGTGCATTTCTTATATTCCTTCTCTACTAACAAACACGAACACTCCTCTGTCAGAGGACAGTCTATGGCTTCGACACTCTATCATATATAACATATTCTATATTTACTATGAATACTTCAATTTAAACGTTCAGGGCCAAGATATCAATAGGCAGCGACGTTGCCCTGATAAACTCTATGAACTACACACACAAAAATATAAATTACGATTTAACCTACGAGGGCGCCAGTAATTAACATTATACGTCAGCGCAAATTATTAACTCATCAAGTAACCAGGTATGTTGATCAAAGCTTTTTACAATTTGAAGCATTGTATATGTTTTATTCTGTTTTGTCGCATGCTAACTTAAAGAACACGGATTAGTCTGCCTCTGCTGTGAAGATGTGTTGTTACCCATTGAAAGAATTGTATATTAATGAAGGAATAAATATACCATAAAACAAATAAAATATTTTTAAGAATATATTTGTAACTAGCTGTTGCCAGCGTCAATGAGCGTAGATCCCAGTATGTACTCACCTGCTAAACTTAATGAGGATGATGGCACAAAATCTATGCTCAAAAGGAGAATGGCAAGACTGGGCGGAACTGTCACAGAAATCAAAAGGTGTTAAAATTCATAATGCACCATGGAATACCATTGACTACCGTTGAATGAATCTATCAAAGTATGTTCAAATTATAAGAATTTAAAAAAAATCAAATTACAATAAAACTACTTTTACGGATTTCATCGCGGTCTATTAAATTATTTATGTAGCCCGACGTTTCAGAAGAATTTACAGTAACCATAGTCACGGGTGGACTGAGATGACTTTTAATTTTAATAGCCTTACGGATCATCCTTGGAAGGAATCGGCGTTCCCTAGTGACTATTACTATTACTAACATTCGCGTGAACTTAAGACATCAAAATTTCAAGACAATAATGTGGTAGCCCTTTTAGCCTCTATATGTGGTATGTAAATCTGTTCCCAGTCCCAATTTTTTCATTTGTTAAGTAGTTTCTGAGATTTCGTACAGTTATTACAATATATTTTAAGTGTTGTAATTACATTTTCATACCATCATAATGGGCGATTTAAATACAAAAAAAATACAATCAATTATAAGTAATTGCAACATGCACATCCTACCTCTCAAAGCTACACATTCGCTTTCTAATTGCATTCCTTCTTTACTTGAACTTATGATTGTTTCTTTTCCTTCTTTTGTATCTAAGTACCGTCAATGCTCTGCTGAAATCTTTTCTTACCACCTTGTCTTTCTATCGTATCGTTTAAATTTCATTTTCTTAAGACATTGAGCATAGGGAAAATCTTGGGTCCATCGGAGTCTCATGCGGTGAACTAGGATTAATTAAATCAATATTTTACGACACCACCATGATGTCAGTTACCCTTATGAGCATTTCATGTCAACCGCCTTTGAATTCTGCGCCATTTATCTTCAATGAACTCACTACTGCTGATACAAAAAAGCATATTTTAGCTATACCTTCGAATGCCGTGGGTACCGATAGTGTTAGCCGTAAAATGATCATTTCCATCTTTGAGGAAATTACACCAATTCTTGTTCATATTTATAAATATTCTGCTCACTTTCATGTGTCTTCTGCTACCTGGAAAGACGAGAATGTCATTACTTTATCCAAACAATCTAAACCATCTTCCCTGATGGCTATCTTTCAATGTCTATTTTACCTTTCCTTTCAAAAGTTTTGAAACGCATAGTCCATCAACAGCTCACAATATACATTAACAATAATAATGTCCTTAACACTTTCCAATCTGGTTTCCGTCCTGGTCATAGTACGAATAGTGCTCTCACCAACTTAACAGACGACATTCTCTTAGGTTTGGACCGTAAATAACGGACAGTACTGGCGTTACTTGATTTTAGTAATGCATTCAACTCCGTAGATCATGCTTCAAGGATTGCTTTTAACATTAAATATATCCCCGATGATAGTAGATTGGTTCCGCTGCTACTTGGCGGGACGTAGGCACAGACTTTAAATTGACGAACGTAATTATTTTTATGACCGAAAGGGGAGAAGCAGTCCCCTTCTCCACACTAGTGGGACGGCGCGCGCATGATATCGTTTTAATCTGCGGTTGCGTGGGTAAGGATAATTGACCTCGTTTATTGTTAGGCTCATCAGAGGAGGTCGGCCTCCTCGCCCCTCCGTCCGACGTGAGGGGTTGATTTGCGCTACAAATCAGCAAAAAGCCGTGTTCATGATTTATTTATTATTATTAGAGCTCTCTAAAGTCGCGTTATTTTATCTCTACGAACCCAAGCTCTCAGCTTACGGATACGAACCCGAGCTCGATTCCGCAAGCGGTGTGTGTGTTTGTCATTCTCTCAGTTATATGTATTATAACTGTGTCCCTACTTGTAAGGTTTCATCGCTCGACCAGTGCGAGCGGTGTATATGATATTGGTTCTAGCAGGAAAAATGCATTTACGCACCATCCAGCTTACCCAAGGGGGCTTGAAATGTGTGGCAGGCTCAAACGATATCTACTACCGACTAAAAACTGATAACTGTTTGTTGGCCCTATTGGAATTTTACTGCGGTGGCGTGTCAGGGTCTGTCTTTGCTTGTAATCAAGGGCGGACTTAGCAACTGATATGGCTATCGCGTCGTCGGCGTCGTGCAGTACGTGCTACGGCCGACGGTAACGGGAACGGGAATCTCATAAGTCCAAGCGTGTCATCTGAGAGTTTAGCTTCCTGCTCGTATCTTACTCTTATAATATCCTTCGCCTTGGTTTTTTTTTATTCCAGTTGGAACTTTTCGGAACCTACCATAGTTCATCGGAAATTAGGTCAGAGTGTTGATTGTACTAATTGGACATGTTCGCGTCGAATACCTGTATTCAGAGAGCCTCTAACCAATCGTTGGTCACTTCCAGTTTTAAACATGTTGATCACGGAGACGTCCCTAAATATATGATTCCGGTTTGTAATAGTAAAGTCAATCTCATTCCAAGACACAGTATCGGGGCTCTGCCATGTCCACTTCCTATGGGGCTTCTTCTTAAAATAAGATTCATTGGAAATAGGCCCTCTGTCTCGAGGAAGTTTATCAGCATTTGCCCCTGGAAAATCAACTTCCGACTCCATGTGGCCCGATCTCCATTTGACACCATTTCGTACTCCGACTTTTGCATTGAAGTACCCCGTAAAAACATTAAAGTTGGCGTTACAGGCGTTATGTAAGGCCTTTGAGATATAAGTTGCATCCGTGTCGTCATAGGAATGTATCGAGGTTGATACTTATATTTGTATGACTTTGAGACTGTACCTCCTTGTGAATTTAAGTATGACATACGCGACCCTAAACGACACACTAGAGCTTTGGACGTTTGTTGTGTCTTTAATGGATTTTATCGCATTTTTTTAGTTTTTCTTGTGGACAGAGTCACTGTCATGAACGAATATGCTAAAAAACCTTATGCTGTCCTGTTATACAATAATTGTAAAAATTATGTTAGAGTTATAAAAAATAAAGTGTATATATATATATGTATATATATATATATATATATATGTGAGACTTATTCACGAGGAATCCCACGCCGCCTTCTAATGGAGTGTCGCCTTCTCTGAAATGGTATAGGTGACCCGCTGGCAGAGTTATGGTGTCTTCGCCTTGAATTTGGATTTCACATAGTCCCAGAACGTGCCATCGGATTTTTCCCAGTTCCACCTCCAGCCCAATCAAGTGGCTATCTAGTCTAAGCGTTCGTCTGTTATAAGTAACCAGGTCAAATCGGTGGTGGTGATCCATAGCCTAAAGATTGCCCCACCATTACCATGGCCGCTACCGTGGCCAGGACTAGTGAAACCACCGGGAACTAGGGGCCGAATTCTACTGCTGTCGTCCATTTTAGATTAATGCTCATAATTGCCACGCTGAGCAGGCGCATTGGCAATCACAGATTAGTTCTCGGACCGGCGCTACTGCTGCCTGTCGCCGATCCGATTGACGGCACCTCTGTCACTCGCGCGAGCGCCATCCGACGCTCTCGTCTATTTCACTGTCACTTCGAAACAGACGGGACACCAAACAACCTGCTCGCTGAAGGCACCTAGATCTTAAGGGGCTAGTGTTTCAAATTATTACTTATCAACAAGTAATCATTATCAGCCTTTTGTCGATGAATGTTTGAAACTTCCATTGATCGCTAAGCGACCAATTCAATTACATGACATGAAATGAAAACAAAAAAAAAAAAGCGAATTAATTAAGAGATTTCATCTTCTTACTGCAGCATTAGTATTGTGGGATTTTAAAGGGTTATTCTAATTACATTGGATCAACGAGTGTCAAAGTAGACAAAATATCTAATATTTAATAAACATCAAAACGACGTAAATAAGAAGCCATATTATAAAGAGTAATACAAATAAGTAATAATGTGTACAAACTTGGGTAATGCTCAGAATTGAAATAATTCTTTAGCATTTATAATTGTTCATAGTTGTAATAAAAACAATTTTGTACAAATATTAGGTCCTTACCTACATGTTAAATTATCATTATAGTGACCTGGCAACTCTCAACGCAAATCTACAGGATAAGTTAAGACTTCCAAATTCAAATATATTTCAAATTTTAACTCGCTTATTTCTTTTGGAAATTTAATAATCCATTTTTATTTCCTCCATTCAATTTTTATTTACTTTGTTCTATTTGCAAAAGCAAAACTGTCAAATCGGCTGGTCACAAACTCAGAAGATCTGATGGCAGATGGGCCAATAATGTTTTGGAGTGTAGGCCGCGTTCAGGGAAAAAAGTGTTGGTCGACCGTTCACCAGGTGGGAAGACGATCTCCATCTAGAGGCGGAGATCCGGGATGGATGCGATGAAATCTTTGTTTCATGATATGTCACATATCGGCTATAATATGAAACACCGACGTGTTACAAAATCTGCGGTCTGTGAGCATGCTGAAGTTGGCCACTGCCATTACATTAGATTTGATAAAGCGAAAATCCTTACTAGGGAACACCGATTCCTTCCAAGGATGATCCGTGAGTCTATTAAAAACATCCAAATTTCAATAGAGAAGATGGGTGGGTTCTTCCCTCTGCTTGGAATCCAGTGGTGAACATAATCAAATCAAAAAGTAAACATAACACCTCAAGACAGCAAGATATAATAATTACTGTTTGCGTTAAACGGAACAACTAAAATTATAATTCTTCGGGTACTTTTAAAAACTTGGTACATCAGGACATCTGTCATCTCAGTCCACCCGTGACCATGGTTGCTGTAAAGCTTCTGAAACGTCGGGCTACATAAATAATTTTATTGTAATTACCACTAGTAGTTTACAATATAAGCAAGGCCTTAACACATTCATACTTTTTAATATCACCAATATCACATCGTCATCAATGTCACATCTGTATAAAGATATAAGCACCTTTTTTTGTGGTGACGAAGGGGAATGCATTTACGCATGATGCCTGGGAGCCCGGGTAGACCCCCAGACCTATGTTGGACTCGGCCATTGGGTAGCAATACCTACTAAACCCCTACGGGAGCCTTCAGCCGCTATAAGTGGAGGGTCCCGGATCTGCAGGCAACAGGACGCCTCCAGCGACAGGCTGGCCTCGGCGAAAAGGTCAGACTTCACCTCCTAGGGGACTGTGCGGCTACGCTATGACAGTCCCCACGACGCCGTGTCTTTGGAAGTGGACCGGGTTCCCATCCCGGCCCGACACGGAACACAGGGGCACTACTGAAGGCGCTGCAGGTAGCGCCTCTTTCGTACCCCCATTCGTTGTCGGCGGGGGGAGGCCGCGTCGGCAGCCTCCTCTCTCACCCGCTCATCGGCTTCCTTCTGGGACATGACGGTCTCACAGAAGCCATCACCTGGTAGGACTCGTCGCCCTCCGACAACTGATGTCAGATCGTGACGCAGCGCCGCCCATCTCAGGCACACCTCGAGGGTGTGCTTGGCCGAATCCACCGCCGCGTCACAATCGTGACACCGAATCGTCCACTCCCTGCGGGCCGTCTTACACAGATACTCACCGAAGCAACCATGCCCGGTGAGCATCTGTGTCAGACGGAAGGTGAGGGGTGTTTGCGCGCCTGAGGACCGGGCGCAAGGTAGCCGTTATCTCTCTACCGTAAGACTGCCACACCAGGTCCTCCCCCCACCTCTGCATCAACGCCACATGCGCAAAGCGCAGATGGGCCTTATTCCTCGCACGTGGCAACGTGGCACCGTTCGTCGCCATACTCCGACAGACACCGGAGTACAGCTGCCTGCAGGCGGCGCTGGGTCCTCCGAGGTTCGGGAGGAGTCTGCCCAGCGCACTCGCCGCCTTCACGACCTTCGGTCCCACCATAGCGAAGTGTGGGCCGAAGGTCCACCCTCTGTTAAGGATGAGTCCTAGATATTTTATGTGGGGGCTCAACCTCACCCTCTCCTCTCCGATCTGCAGAGCGGCCCACGATGGGGATCCCTTGCGGCCGGTCCTCGGAAGAGAAGGGCTACGGTCTTGTCTAGTCTGACCCGATGCCCTAACCTCTCTATGAGGCTGATCACGAGGTCAACGCCGACCTCGACCAGCCGCGCCGCCTCCTTGTAGTCTCGTCCTCGGGCATAGACGAGGGTGTCATCCGCCTCGACGTCCTCCTACGACTGTCCTCCTACTACTGACAGGACCCAGTCGTAGCCGACGTCCCACAGGATTGCTCCAAGTACAGAACCCTGCAGGACGCCGCGCCCGAATCGCCGCCACTCCACGGTCCCCGACCGGTTCACGTGGGCCACTCTGCGACCGGAGTGATACGCCTCCAACAGCCTCACAAGATAGGGAGGCACCTGAAAGAAGATCAGTGCCTTCCGTATCACGCTGTGCGGGAGACTGTTGAAGGCGTTCGCGATGTCCAGCGACACCACGACCACCACCACCCCCCTTTGTTCCGCCTCACCCGTCACCGCCCGCAGGCGCTTGAGGGCATCTATGGTCGACCGGCGTGCACGGAACCCGAACTGTGACTCCGAGAGTCCGGTTCCCGCGCCCTCCTCAAGATGCTGAACGAGACGGGAGGCCACAATCCGTTCTAAGGCCTTCCCAGTCTCGTTTAGCAGCACCACCGTTCGAACCGACGAAGCCGAGTCCATGGGCCGCCCTGCCTTTAGAAGTAGGCAGAGCCGACCCTCCTTCCATGACCCCGGGAACTGACCAGACCGCAGGCAGCAGTCAAAAGTTTCCCGGAGATTATCCCCGAGGTGCACGAGAGAGATCGCCAGCACTCTCCCGTGCACCCCGTCTGGACCCGGTGCCCTCTTCTTACTCTGGAGGCGAGTCAGAATTGCCTCAATTTCAGCCTCCGTGACGGGTGGGTGGACACGGGTGTGTTTGGGAACAATTCCCCGACGATCCTCCCCAATTGGTCCGGCTGGAGCATTTCCGTGATGGGGGCCGACGGGGCGCGGAGCTTGTTTCTGCGCCCATTTATACGGTCGGCGCCAGGGATCCCTATCGAGATCCCTTACGAGCTCCAGCTGTGCCTCCTCCTTGGCTCGGCTAATGGCCTGCTGCAGGATCTTCACTTTCTCCACGTAGATCCTGCGTAGCCTGTTGTCCCTGTCGACGTCCTGGGGGCGTTTCCGCCTGCTCCGGGTGTACTGACTCCTGGCCCCGTTGCAAGCGGCCAAACCAATAGACCAATAGAGCGCCCGCCGCTGGGGCGGACTCTTGGCGGGCGGAATGGCCGCTCTGCACACCGCAGTGAATTCGTCGCATATCCGACCAGCCACCTCGTCCATCCCTAACTCCGACAGCGGTGGGAGGCTCCAACGGCCGACGATGGCGGCCTCCTCTGCCAGCTCCAGGTTGAGCCTAGTGAGAGCCCAACGCGGAAACCGGCTATGCCCCCTAGGTGACGACGGCGATAACGCCGGACGCACGGAAGCTGGAGACACCTCGAACCGTATATAGCAGTGGTCAGAGAGTGTCTCCACCTCCATCTCCACCCTCCACCCCTCCACACTGCGTGCGATGGCCGGCGTGGCGAACGTGACGTCCACCACGGTACCTCTCGACCATCGCACGCACGTCTGGACTGTCCCTATATTGAGGAGGGACAGTCCGGCAGTTACCGCCCACTTCTCCACTTTCGGGTTCGTGACCGGGTTACCCCATGCCGTGGACTTGGCATTGAGGTCCCCGGCCTCGAACACCTGGAGGGGGGCTAGCTGCCCTACCGGCGGCCCTAGGACTTCGAGAAACCGTTCCAGGGCCGCCAGATTGCGGTTCGGAGAGAAGTATACCCCTACGAACGCCACTTTTCCCCGAACCGCCACCACGTACCCGCGGCCCCTCGCTTTGACTACGAGGGGGGGCCGGCTCCAGGCCGCACCACGATCGCCACCGAGCCGTAGGTGTCCCCAGCCCAGCTTGGACTGGAGGGCACGGCGTACGGCTCGGCTACGATTTCGACGTCTCCGCCATGTCGCTCTCGCCCACTCCGCCATGGACTGCAGGAAAAGGTCCTGAGCTCTGGCGGATTGGTACCCCCTTTGAGAGGTAGGGGGAACTTTCCCGCGCTGGACGGGGGGCTTACAGGACATGCCCCCCATTGCGTGGCCCGCTGGCCTGCCGGCGTCCGCGCACACCGAGCAATGAGCGGAGGCTGAATATCCTCCGGCCTTATGGCCGGGCTGAACGCAGCGGTAGCACAAAGAGCTGTGGTCAGTGCTACTGGGGCACGTACTGGACACGTGCCCCATCCCCAGGCAACATAAGGTGGACGCCAACCCGGCTCCACCCCAACACTAATCTCCCGGCCTGCAGCAGCTTTTTTGCTACCGTTGCTGGTTGCTCCACGTGGGCCGTGCCCGATCCGAACTGGCCCGAGCGCAGGTTACATATGAGAACCTGGCCCGGGTTGCAGCCTCTCTCCTTGGCCACCGCGGTCGCCAACCTTTCCGCGGTGACTGCGTCGCTTGGGCCCGAGAGCCTGATGTCCGCCTTCTTCTCGGGCCTGCTGACCTCCGTCTCTACCTCGGGCACCTCCCTCAGACGAGCGGCGAGTATATCGGCTTTTTCGCCGCCCGAGGAGCCAGGCAATTCAATAAACCGCGCTCCGGTAGCCGACTGGCGTATCCGAAGCGGACCTATGCCCAGCTCCTCTAGGTCCACCTCCCTTTCCGCTTTTAGCAGCACCGAAGCATATGACGATCCCTTATCCGCTGCCACCGATCGCAATTTGAGAATGACGGCCGAGGAGCAGGGAAGCGTTAGCTTCGGCTTTCCCTCCTCCTTCTTCTTCGCCGGCGACGCTGAAGCTGCCGGTGCGACTCCTTTCTTCGCCAGCGGTGCTGGTACCACCGGCTTCCTCTTCGCCTTACGGCGGACAACGTCCGTCCACGCGCAGCCCTCTGCCTGTGTGGGACGCTCTTCCGGCCCTTCTCCCACCGCTTGACCGCAGCCCTGGAGGTAGAGGGACCGGACGCGGTCCACTCTCCATGCCCTTTTCCCTTGCCTTTCCCTTTCCCCTTCGTTGGTTGGGGAAGTGCTGGGAACTCCCGCTGCTCCCTATCCGCTGCTCGTTGTGCTTCCTGCGCAGGCGCCGTCCTCTTGGCTGCAATAGCCGCCCTTACCTCTTGAGCCTCAACCAGCCAGCGGTGGGCGGCAGGGTGTGGCAGGAGGAAGCCGCATCTCTAAGCCTGAGATGCGGGCGTCAACTATATTCCCCACCATCTGGGCAACCTCCTTCATTAGGTCGGCCATATTGGGAACTCCAGTCCCTTCGGCCAACCTTTTCCTCCCTTCCTCATATTCCCGCCTGTAGGCGCGTACCTCCTCCCTGAGGTTGCCCAACTCCCTTTGTAGGCGAGCGTTATCCGCCGTGAGACGTTCCACCTCATCATCCTCCGTCCTCCCCACTAGGGACTCCAATATCTCCCTAATGGAGCCCGCGGCCCTTCTAATTTTGGCGGCGTCCTCCTCCCTTTAAATTTGTGGACCTACCGGCCAAGTCCAAAATTAAGTCCAAATTGGCCTCCGCCGCCACCATTACCTCACCCGCCGCACAGCGATCCACGTCCTCCACAATAACCGGACTTGAAAACTCCGACCTCCTTCTCCTTCAGAAATGCCCGCTTTCGCAGCACATCCTCAAACTCCTCCTCCTGATCGTTGTTTATTCGCTCCCTAAGAACCACCCTTGCTCCGGACAAAGAGTACGCCTTTCCTCGTTTGGCCACACAACGAGACCTCGTCACTACAGCCCCAGCATCATCGGAGCCAGGTTGTCCCTCGGAACCTTCCGTATAGAGGCGCTTTCGCCCTAAATCCGACTCGGACAGTGACGTCAGAGACGACAAATCCTTCGGCAC
>JAFELO010000993.1:31502-58494 GCA_017140195.1 Eumaeus atala
ATGTATAACTATATTAACATTCAGGCCATACCTCCCACGTTTTTTGCACTATAAGGGGGTAAATGAGCAGACAGCCCAATTGACCACCGGAAACTCGCAACCCCCATACCTACCTGTCACGTGAGCGGTGTCATCTGAGCGACAAACATTAAATTTGTTTTTTCTGCCCAACTCGGCACTCTCAGCTACCTCTTACTAAGTTTAGAATAAGGAGGAAACGCATAGGCGACAACCACAGCCTACATACCCCCACAAAGCCTAGCCTTGCAGGTTTGTCGCCAACATTTGGTACATGAATGAATGCTCTAGAGAACTACTAATGTCTATCATTTGGAAATACCTATAGCAGTAGCGAGAGTTGAGTGTTACAATGGGAACTAGTGTGACGACACTATATGGAAGAGGTGTTATGCTGAGAAAAGCGACACGTCTGCAGAACGTCCTTATTCATCAAAAGGCACCTACAATTTTTCTCCTACTACAGTTAACATTAACATTAAACATTATAAAATAACTGTTAAGATACAGAATGTTAATACAGAATGTATTAAACCTGTCAAATATTTGAACGTGGGATAGGGTACATTTAATTACGTTTAGTCTCCATTTTAAGTGAGCTGAACATCACCAAACGGATCTCGACCATCTGCCGAGAGAGAACCCTCAGTTTCTTCGGTCATATTATGCGTTCATCTAGGCATCGACTGGGGAAACTGATAATACTGGGTCCAATGGAGGGCAAACGCGCTACAGGTCGTGCTCCGATAAGATGGTCAGACCAAATTAGAGAGGCTGTCGAGGGTCCTCTACACCGCGCGTACCATGCAGTGCAGTACAGGTGACAGTGGAGAAGAACATGAGGTCACGATCCTCAGCATTGAGGGACCGAAGAAGAAGAAGAGAGCAAGGTACATTATCAGTATTCAGATGCAAAAGGTAATTTGGAAAAGGACATCACCGCTTATGAGATGTGATAACCCCTAGTAAAATTCAAACAAACACACACACACACACATACACACACACACACACACACACACACATACACGTATGGCCCACTTCCCCGCTCACATTTTATATATATTCGTCAAACAGATAAGGATGTGAACTACGGACTGGTCTTGTATCGCTAATAACTATATAAGTATAAGGGAAATGAAATAAATAGAGCAGTAGTAAAATCGTTCGAGAGCTTCAGTGGCCTAGTGCCTAAATATTCCTAAGTTAAGTACATTTTTGAGAGACCTTACGGCGAGAGAAAACATCGTGGGGAAACCCGGATTCGTGGAATCGAATTCGACCTAATTGGGTCTTTTTCTATTCTAGTTCGCAGAGGTCTGATGGGAGTCGCTTTATGTAACCAATGATGTGTGATATAGGAGTCATAGAAGATAGTAACGGGATAAGGATGTAATTGTAAATATAGATTTGCAATTGAAGCTGCTGAGCAGAGATTTGTGGAATTGCCGCTAAGCATTTAGATCTTTGACCTGTTCTGTCTCTTCATGTCCTACTCAGCTTTGTGTAAAATTTAGTAAAATTTCGACATTCGTGATTCACCCCCAGCTTTTACAGGATATGCTGAATCGTTAACGTGACGTTTTTGCGCATCATTGTAACGAAAGTACCACTCTTCTATTTTGCCTTTTGTCATATTTACGGTGGTCTATTGTCATTTATAATCCAGTCGTTTCCACTTTATGGCAGTTGCTTTTTTCATTGCATATGGGGGAAAGGAGAGTCGGGTCGCGTATGATTGTATGTGTAATAGTGAACACACCGAGATGACAAAATGTGCTCTTGATTGGATTGAAAATAGAAAAACCTATAGATAATACCTGGAGTAGAGAATTCATATAGAAGATTGTCGAACAGAATTTCTAAAGAATCTCAAAAGTTATACACAAAATTTGGTTTCACAAGAATGTTGAGCGTCATCTGGTTTAAGATCAAAAATTAAGAAAGACGGAAACAAGATAAGATGAAATGCAAGGTTGAATCGCTATGTTGCACAGATAAACAAAAATAACTTAGTTAAATAATTTGCCACCACGAGATCACTACGGTACAAGGTGGGGCTACACTGGATTTGCATTGGATTGAAACAAATACCCACTAAAACCTCGCGCTATACTGACGTGCACCGGGTCTGTCGGACCTCGAAAAGATAAAAATCTAAATTTTTTAAGATATATTTCATTTTTTTAACAATGGTTATCCAACTCGAATTGATATGTACTACTGTTCCATGTTCATCTACCATTAGAGAATTCCTGTGAAGTCACTGTAATCGTAAAATCTACACATTCAAAATTATTACGGTGTCCTTGTCTCAATCTTCAAACACGTCCGTTACGATTAGAAAATTGCATGCAATGAAAAGCACAGTGATACAGAATCGTTTATCGTTTTGTTTCATTTTTATAAAATCGATACTGATTTACAGATTTATAGAATTATATCTAATCCTTGATAATGTATGTATAGATTTTGTTTAGTTTCAGAATTATTGACACCTTTACGATGGCGGGCGTAAATGTGAACGCGATCCGGTTATTTTTAGTTTCGTTTTTAAGCTACAGTGTTCTATGTGATAACTGTTTTAGTTACGATTTTGAAATTGGTTTCGACGATTCATTCACTAATGAACTGAGAACTTGTGACGGGTTAGCATTTTGGACTTCTGGTGACTATTCTACTATATCAATAGACAGTCCACACCCAAATAGTAACACGTTCATATTTCCTCAGGAATCCATGAGCTGTGTTTCTTCGTTTCCATTCCAAATGTATGGACAGGGATTTGTGGAAGTGAATATTTATATGGATCCCACACTCGCCATGGATCAGTTAACAGTGTTAGCGTTTCGAGGTGTTGGAAATGAAACAGATCCCACTGTTGGAGTTTTAAGGGTCACCGCAGCTGACCCATCTTTTCAGCCGGGATGGCAAACTATTCGATTTATCGTGTCTGGTTCAGGGTCTTACGATGGATATGTAAGTGCTTCATACGTTTCTCAATGAAAAGTTGTTATTACATTGAAAAAAATCGTAGTCGCTAAAGCAGTGGAATAATCCACATGAATAAATAATAATATCATAATAATCTTTATGAAATATATTAGTGTTAAAGCTAGGAACTAAAACGTGTCAAAGAGGCCGATATTTATTCATTTTATTTCAATAAGGGTAACTTTATTGAATATCGTATAACTTCTAACTCTCTCTAACGTAATTTCACTCAGCCGTATTCAATGTGGCCAATTGGCCCACCATAAAATAAAACAGTCCTGTTTTTTAAAATGACTAGCGGTAATGAAATACAGCGATTTAGACAATCCGACTGCGATACATATACTTGCTCCCATGGCGGTATGTGCTGTCGTTACCCCCCAGGGGACCGTATTTTACCTCCGTATGGCCCTCTTCACTATGACCGGCTGCGGCCTGTGCAGCCTTGTTAACTGTAGTGAGCGTATTCACTCATACATTGGGCCCATACAAGGTATTTCCCTGAAAGCTTAGGCATCGTACAGGCGCAGCGCTAGGCCCGCCCAAGCTAGATAGGAGCCGCCGTAGAACCGCCGCTAATGAAACAACACTGACGGATTTAATCGCAATTTCTTTAAGTATTTTAATCCCGACATTTTTTCATCCCGTAGCAGGGGGTCAAGAATAAGGACCTGACCCTTAAGCTACGCCACTTTCGGAATTGTTTTAATAGCCGCAACGTCCCGGTCCTTCTCTTGATACCGGCCTAGTTGCTTTTGTGTTCTGTTGCCAACAGACCCTGGGCACTCCACCACAGCATCTCTTGTAGTGTTTTTAGTTAGTGGTCGCACGCTTTTGTGCCTGATCCCGAAACGGATTTCAACCAGAGCCAGTATGGCTGGTGCATCAGTTGTGGGTATAATGTTTGGTTTTTGTCAGTTTATATTATGACCATTTCATTCTATAAGAGTCTATAAAAGGAGCTCACATGGGGGTCAAAGAGACTATTGAGGGTTTGATAAAGGTTTCGTCACTCTTTTAATACATTTATTTAATCGCTGTCTTTCCACATTCACAATCCAGGACAGACTTAAAAGAGTACAAGAACAACAATGGGATTAATACAGTTTTTGATGTTGGTTAGTATAAAGTGAGGGTATGAAGTAGTCTTTTATCTAGGTAGTCGTCCGAGAGTAGTCCTCCCGACTGCAACTTGGATGGTCTTTTATATATATAATTATTGTTCCATAACCACTAATTGTCAGGGATTTTCCTTCCTTCCTTATATTCAATATTTGACGAATACAGTGTTATTACATCGTCATATTGCATCTCAATTTAATAAACTAAAGAAAAAAAGGAGTAGAGCTCTGAAAAGGAACACATAATTGATTATGTGATTATATAAGATTCCAATTCTCTTGGCTTCATGAACCAACTAAATTCAGGCAAGATATAAACTCTGTTACAATTAAGTAGAATTTAACATTCAAATTTTCACATGTGGCATATACTATTCAAACTAAAACATTATTGATACGGTCTTTCAAATTAATAGCTATAATTATATATAGCTATAATACATTTCAAATAAAATGTACACTTAAGACAATTAACACAATTTAACATTAAAGAACAAGATATGAAACATGGCGTCGGCAAGAAATCATGATCTCACCCTTTTATATGAAATATTAATTCGTGCATTGTGACACGAATATGTAGGTTCCCGGCGGAAAATAAAAGCTATTTAATTATGGTTCGGGAATGGCAGGTAGCATCAGCCATACCAAATATATCCATCCTCAACATCGCCAAAAGAAAAAAGAGTGAGATATTTCTTCAACGCAAAGAACATTAAGCCGTACGGTAAAAAATGACAGATACTATATATATATATCACTGAGTGCTATAATATATATCACTGAGTCCCACGTGATATTATTTCTTCTTGCTTTTTGATAGTCCCACAAACATATTTTTAGTATTAAGCGTTTGTTGTTTGGAATGAAAATTCAAATTATTAAAAAGGTACATAGAATAAAATGCAAATCTTTGAGCTATCATAAGTATAATTGCATAGTTTTGTAAAGTTGTATACGGAATATTCCATTGGAGGGAAGGAGGAAATATTTCTGCATGACAATAACGGTAATGACTATGGGCGTCGATAGTCGTCAAATGGCTCTGATTGCTCGTTTCCATATACTACGAAGAAGTTGATTAAAAAAAATGGTATCATTACATTTGCAGAATAATTATTAAGAGTATCGATGCATTTTATTCGAATAGCTACGGTTCCACTAGGATGATACCTCTCGATCACTTAATAACGGTATAAATTTTCAGCTACCTAGTCGCCTTTAGTATGGCTTATAAGTGTGATGAATCTTTGGGTCTCCCCAAAGGATACATTTCGATTCGATTCGGAGGAGGATCACTTGAAACTAATAACAGTATATAAAGGAGGAAGACACGTCTAGCCCGGGCTACCTGCTCCCAATTAAATACTTTACTGCTCCTTTACATACTTTGTCAATTAAATACTTTATTGCTCCTTTACCTTTATACGCCTGTGCAGCCTTGTTAACTGTAGTGAGCGTATTCGCTATAAAAATATACAAAAAAAAAGATATATTTTACCCTACGTTCAATATGAGCAGAGAGAAGAATTAAAGCAATGAATGTCGCAGTGGACGGGTAAAGACAAAAAATCGTAATTTACATATGTACATTGTGTGTTTTTGAGTTGACGAAATATTTATCTTAATTGTCCTTGTATTTTACTTTCAGATATCATTTATCGGAATGGCTTCTAGTAACTCAATCCTTGTCATTGACTCATTTCGATTTCTACCACCATCAATTGAGAATGAAGATTTGTGCGAAATATACGGTGACGGTGTTGTAACGTCTACTACGATGTTAACTACACCAGTAACAGAAGAATCCATATCAACCAATTTTACAATAACAACTGCAGTTCCTTCGTCCACAGAAACGATAACTATAGAAGCTTCTGTACAAGCAGATTCTACTAGCACTGAAACAACGACGTTAATGTTTACTACAACAACCACTGAGGTTCTATCCACAACAGAGGCAACAACAAGTGTAGTTAGTTCGACTGTTAGCCAAGAAAATTCTACAAGAACAGAAAGTACAACTGCCATGACTTACACAACACAACAAACTACATCTGAAGTTACGTCAAGAACAGACCCAACAATTTCCATCACAAGTCTTACAACACCTCGAGAAACTTTTACACCAACAGAATATACTACCCCATCAACACATGCAATTACTACAGAAATTCCACCTACAGCAGACACGACAGTGGAAGCAACTACTCAAGAAACCGCAACAGAAACAGATAGTACCACTGATGCAACACATACAACCAAATGGACGACAAACGAAAGTCCATCATCTATGGATCCCACAGTTTCCACCACGATTCTGTCAACTTCTCAAGAAACTTTCACCTCTACAGAATATAGTAGCTTCGAGACCCCATCGACATTTACAACCACTACAGAAACTACAACTGACGTAACTGAAAATACGTCAACAACAGATCCAACAATTTCTATCACGAGTCCTACAACACCTCAAGAAATTTTTACACCAACAGAATATACTACCCCCTCGACATATACAGCTACTAGAGAAATTTCATCTACAGCAGACACGACAACGAATGCAACTACTCAAGAAACCTCAACAGAAACAGATATTACCACTGATGCAACACATACAACCAAATGGACGACAAAAGAAAGTCCATCATCTATGGATCCCACAGTTTCCACCACGATTCTGTCAACTTCTCAAGAAACTTTCACTTCTACAGACTATAGTAGCTTTGAGACCCCATCGACATTTATAACCACTACAGAAACTAGAACAGATGTAACTGAAAATACATTAACAACAGATCCAACAATTTCCATCACGAGTCGTACAACATCTCAAGAAACTTTCACATGGACTGAATATACTACCCCATCGACACATACAACCACTCCAGAATTTCCATCTACGGTGGACTCAATAACGGATGTGACTACTGTACCCACCAATCAAGGTACTTCAACAGCAACAGATATTACTACTGGTATAACATATACAACCCAATGGATGACAACCGAAATTGCATCATCAATAGACCCAACACTCTCCACCACGAGTTTTACAACACCTAAAGAAACTTTTTCACCAACAGAATATACTACCCCATCGACACATACAGCTACTACAGAAATTCCATACACAGCAAACTCAACAACAGATGTAACTACTATACCCACTATTCAAGAAACCTCTACAGCAACAGCTATTGTCACAAGTATAACATATACAACACAACAAACAGAAAGTGAAAGTCCGTTAACGACAGACCCTACAGTTTCCACCACGTTTCAGACAACACCTCAAGGACCTTTCACACCGACTGAATATACAGAGACACCAGCTACATATACAACAACTACTACAATTCCATTTACAACCGATCCAACAACTTTACCGATTACCCAAGAAACCACAACGGTAACGAAGAGTACCACTGATATAACACATACAACCCTAAAGACAACAACTGATCCTCCATCCTCAACCCTAGACGTACAAAGTTCAATTGAAATTACGTCAACAAGAGATCAAACACTTTCCACTACAACTCTGACAACATCTCAAGAAACTGTTACACCAATTGAATATACCAGTTCCGAAAACCCAGCCACATTAACAACCACTACACAAATTTCATTTACCACAGGTTCAACAACAGACGCAACTAGTTCGCCCACTCCTCAAGAAAATTCAAGTGAGAGTTCCACGGATACAACATATACATCCCATTGGACAACAACTGATCCTCCACGCTCAACAACAGACGCATCTAGATCAACTGAAAGTCTGTCAACAACAATTCCAATACTTTCCACCACGACTCTGACAACATCTCAGGAAACTGTTACAGCAACTGAATATACTAGCTCTGAAACCCCAAAAATTCCATCTATACCATATTCAACAACAGATGCAAGTACACTACCTACTCCTCAAGAAACCTCAATAGCTACAGAAAGTACGACTGACATAGCATATACAACGCCATGGACAACAACTGAAGTTCCACCCGCAACAATAGACATAACAAGTTCAATTGTCACCCAAGGAACACCTACAGAAAGAATAAGCACAACTGATATCACTTACAAAACAGAACAAACTACAACTGAAAGTACGTTAGTAACAGATCCAACAATGTTTACCACAAGTCTGACAACATATCAAGAAACCTTCACATCAACTGAATATTCTAGCTCCGAAACCCCAGCCACATATACAACACCTACTGCGATTCCACCTACAACCGATGAAACAACTTTACCATTTAGCCAAGAATTTACAACAGCAACTGAGAGTTCGACTGTCACAACATATGCAACCCAATGGACCACAAGCGAACATTTGCACTCTACAACAGACGCACCTAGATCAACTGAAAGCTCATCCACAACGGTATCAATACTTTCCACCACGACTCTGACTACACCTCAAGAAACTTTCACACCATCTCAATATACTAGCTCTGAAACCCCAAATATTCCATCTATACCAGACTCAACAACAGATGCAAGTACTTTAACCACTCCCAGAGAAACCTCAACTGCTGCAGAAAGTACGACTGACATAACGTATACAACGCCATGGAGAACAACTGAAGTTCCACTCGTAACAAGTTCTATTGTCACCCAAGAAACCTATACTGCAACAGAAAGTACTACTGATATCACATATACAACACAACAAGCGACAACTGAAAGTCTATCAACAGAAGATCCAACAATTTCCATCACGAGTCTGACAACATCTCAAATTTTCACACCGACGGAAGATACTAGTTCTGAGAACCCATCGGTATTAACAACCACTAAGGAAATTACATCCACAATAGGGTCAACAACAGATGCAAGTACTTTACCCACTATCCAAGAAACCTCAACAACAGAGATTACCACTGGTATAACATATACAACACAACAGGCAACAACGGAAAGTCCTACAGCTACCACAACGACTCTGACAACACCACGTCAAGAAACGTTCACACCAACTGAATATACTAGCCCAGAGACCTCAGAGACATATACGATAATTTCGATGAGTACAAATACTCCATCTACACCACACTCAACAACAGATGCAAGTACTTCAATTTCTCCTCGAGAAACCTTAACAACGACAGGGAGTACTAATGACATAACGTATACAACTCCATCAACAACAACTGAAGTTCTACAAATGACATCTAAATCAACTGGTTCTACGGTCACCCAAGGAATGTCTACAGCAACAGAAAGCACTACTGATATAATATATACAGACCAATGGACAACAATTGAATATCCATTTACATCAACAGAGATAACAGGTAGAACTGTCACCCAAGAAACATCCACAGCTACAGAAGGTACTACTGACATCGCATACTCAACGCAACATTCGACAATTGAAAGTACAACAACGAGAGTTCCAACAATTCCCACCACGATCCTGACAACTGCTCAGGAAAATGTTACACCAACAGGAAATATTGAGGCCGAGACCCCCTCGACATATACAACACCAGCTGAAATTCCACCCACTACTAAAGGATCTATAACTGAAACAACTGTTTTGACCACGACTCCTGAAGTAGAACCCACAAACAGTGAAACTACTACCTTGAACTACATAACAACAAGTGAAGTCCCATCCACATTTGATTCATTATCAACAACAACAACAACGATATACATAAGACCGACACAATCTCCAATAGTGAACGATCAACAACCTGTGTTTTGGAATACACTTACAATAACAATGGTAGTTGTAGTGTCGTTTATTATGTTTTCCTTAATTTGCTTTGCTTTTTACCAAATAGGTAAAAAACGGGGCGGAAAAGATGACGAACAAATAATTTTCATAGATCAACTAGAGCCGCCACAGAATTTGATAGTGCCTAGGGTCAGTGGCATGAGATACAACAGTAGAATGCCTGTTTGAAATATAAACGATTTCAATGTGCCAATAGATGTAATGTTGTGAGCATGTTAACAATTGGTTATTGTGTATTTTCCATTTTAATTTCAAAAGAAATAACTATCTCAGAATTGCTAGTTAGATATAAGCGAATGCCAACACCATTAAATAATGTCCGATAATTTATAGATTAAAAATATTTTAACGTCATCTTCATTTCTTGTACCGAACAATAACTTATGTTATGTTAATTTCCCATTTTTGTGTTGATTTATACTATGTACTTGTAGAAGCTGTGATTTCTGTAATCCAGAATATAGTTTACAGCACTTCTATGTATGTGCATATTAAATAAGCTAACGTATGTCGGTAGGATCTAATAAACAAAAATTTTAAGTAATATTTACAGGCATACTCATTGAAGCCCAAATATATTTTTGTAAATATATAAATATATTGATAAGGCCTTCCTGAATAAATGTAAGAATTTAGATCAATTTCATGACGTACTTTCATACATTTTAATTTTAGTTTGTAAATAAATATCCGTCTTTTATATTTAATAAATATCCGTATTTGTAAGAATGCACAATTTGTAAATAACAAATCTACGATTGTAAAATATCCAATTGTGCCCAATTTGTTAAAACAGGGCTAGAGAAAATGCAGAACTTTAACTGTAAAAATATTGTACATTATTAATTGATTTACAAGATTGTTTTACAGAATAGGAGAGCAAACAAGTAAATCGGAGACTTTTTACGATCACCAACGCCCATGAACATAATCATAATTTGCCTATATCTAAATTTCCCTCCTCCCTCCAGTGGGCCACCGGCTACTCATAAACAGCATGAGAAGCGACACTGAAGTTGTCACTTTACTGAAGTTCCAAAAGATTTCATAGTCAACTGTCATTTTAAAGTATCCGTGATTGTGTATAAACATATTTTTTTGAAATTTCAACCTGACGTGTGTGATTTTAAAATCATAAAAAATACAATCTGCATTGTAAAAACAACTTAAGTATTAAAAAAATGTGAAAAATCTATACATATTTCCTTGAAATGTCAATACGATGGTTTTCTGATGCTCACTGTATATATATACATCTATTATTATTAGTATTCTTCGAAATCTATGACGACAATATTCCATCTCGTAGTTTAGCAAGAAATAGAAGAGATAAAGAAATGTAAACATCCATGATTTTAAAATGACACAGAGCTATTTGGTACCCATATTAGTATCTTAATATTAAGTAAATAAAGATAAGAGTAATTACATTAATTATAAAAATATTGCCCGAGTGGTAAGATTTACCAGGTTGTTGGAAATTTTAATTAACTCAATGTTGCATAATAATTCATTTTCTACCTCTATATGTTATGCTGTTCATGAAAATTTATAAATACGACATTTATTTTTATTGATCTTAATTGACGTTGTAAGTTTTATTATAGGACTATATTAATAAAAGCTTCTGTAAAAATAATTCTAGCCTAAAATTATTACTTTTAATTTAATTATTCTACGAACTAAAAACCTTATTGTTGTCGACGCCACACAGCTGAAGTGGTGTGATAAGTCCTGGCTCAGTTGGTAAAGTGGCGGTTAGTCCGCGTGTTACGCCGGAGGTGGCGGGATCGAATCCCGCCTAGGTCATGGACGTCTATATGTGTATTATGTGTATTTCTATTCTAAAAAATTTAAATATATCAAACTTTCTTAAATATATAAAAATATTAAATATATTTCTATTGTCTAGTACCTGTAACGCAAGTCCTTACGGTACTTAGCACAGAGCTAGGCTGACTTGGTGTGATTAGTCCATAGATATTATTATTATTATTATATACATGTACAAAATTGTAAGTCTATTACAATTTTTCTTTCATGCATTTATCCAAAGCCGTGTGTAATACTGGAATTAGATGGGATAAATTTAAGCCGTATTTACTCCAAGAATTGTTAGCTTATCAATTCTCAATGGAAAATGCATACCTGTAGTTTTAATACATCGTTTTATCAGATGAGTATGAAAAAGAATTCGAAGAAATACAAACCATTTGGTAAGATATGAAATGATTAAGTCTTACGTCAGCATACGAATTTAAATATTAAAAATAATTGACATTCATTTCGGAATTTCCAACAAACATTATTGTAACTGCAGTGCTAGGAAAAATCTAGATTTGCTCGGGCAAAAATCATAAGTTCATTTGTAAGTAGATAGTAGGTGCCTGTAGTTATATGCTTACTCCTTATCCAAAGGACGATGAGACCATGATTTTAGTTCATGTTGTGAATTACCTTTGTGTGTTGGCCTGTGACATGTTATCTGTTTGTTTTTATTATTGACCCTATATTTTATGTGCTGTGTATTTTTACGATATTATGTATGTATGGGTTACGCTAATGCGTAGTCTTCCATCACTCCATTCCCTCAATGTACTAGCAGCTACTTACAAACGGCTCGAAACGCTATGCCACGGACTTTAAGACGATATCAGGTAGCAAGGGCATCATATTAATGCTGATGCTTATAGCAGCGCAGATCACGGGAATTTCGGTTTAACATCCCTATTGACACCACTGGAACTTCAATTACTTGAAGTCCACTCCAATGACATAATGACGGTGACATTACTTATTGCAAGTATCAAGATTTTTCTTCTTTTGTTCTGTGAATAGAATTCGATATTTTATTCACTGTTCTTTATTATTTTTATGAATAGATTCGATATTCTATTTATTATCTATACTAATATTATATTTATTATCTATACTATCTATTATCTATACTAATATTATATATAGTAAACATGTATTTCTTTGTTTGTTTGTTTTTTTGCTTTGTGATAGCTCCGAAACTACTGAACTGGTTTGAAAGATGATTTTACCGATAGATAAGTACCTACATTATTTGTAATGAACATAGGCTATATAACATTGTCCTTAACGTTTTGATCGCTATGAACTATGGCAATATAACCAAGGTATTGAATAAAATATCATTTCAACAGCGACACAAGGATTTTCATTTCGATACAGAAAATATTGACACTTAGTTGTCCAGATAATTGCTTTCTCATAAATTTATTTTTTATCATTACGACATTTAATCAACACTGAATCGAGTTTGTTAATATTTTTATATTATGAGCCTCTAAATGCTATATTTTTCAAAGTGGGGACCACGTTTAGGAAAATGAGGTCTTGGTCTACCATCAACCAGGTAGAAAGTCAATCTCTGTATAAAATCTGGCCCGAGATGGAAGCCAGTAGCGGTTCATTCTATTCTATATCAGTCACCTTCTTCATTGCAGAGGAGTCAGTCCACCAATGGACTTATACAGAATGATGCTGATTATATATGCTATTTTGCCAGTATATTAAGGTGACAACTAGCCATCACCTTATCTTTGAAATTGTTATGTACTATATGTATCAGCTAGACATAGCTATAGAGGTCAGCGCTATTGATTGTAATTTTATGTAAAAACTCATATTATATTGATCGTACCTAATATCAACTCAAAACTTTAATTCCATGTCTAACGTTCGGCTGGTCGCCTTTTCCATACACATAATTACTATGCCGTTGCTTCGCCCTCCTCACCCCCCCCCCCCCAATGGGCCACCGGCTACTCACAACCCGAACGACACGTGACACTGAAGATATCACTTTCTTAGTTAATAATTTTTTATCGTATTGGGGGGGGAAGAGAAATTGGAACCCTTTCGCAACTACCAGTGCCCATAGACATTCGCATTACTGTCGTCGGCCTATTATTGTTTAATAGCATCCTTATGGTCCACGAGACGCTGTACGAAATGCGACAACTCAGATATAGCGTACAGATGCCTTTACGATGACCTCGTAAGGGCTAGACGTACTATCCCGGTCTTGCCGGACCCATTTGGCTGCAATGCAGCACGGCACTGAGGTATTATTTATGTAAATATAATCCCAACAAGTGGAGGAATGTCACCCGAGAAAAGGTCCTTTTGTGATTGGTGGTCCTGACGCACCCAGCGTTGGAGAATCGAAACAAAGAGGCAGATGCCAACTGCAGTGATACTACAAAAAATTTAAACCTTTATACGCTCTTATGTTATGCCACTGGTCGCCAGTGAAATTTCCGTATCTACTCAACCGACTTTTCAGTAATTTCGAAAACTTTCCTTTTTTTCGTAGGGACAAGAAAAGTGCAATAGCATCACCAACAGTAGCAACTGTTGGCGATGCATTTACCATAACAGTACATCGGACTAGCGAAAACTTTGGTGTCTGCTAGTTTAGGGAGACGAACGGAGGACAGTTGTTTGTTGAACACGCTTACTACTAGGCCACATGGCAGTAAAATTTAATGTACCATAGGAAACGAATTCACAAACGCCTATAAAAAACACGTAGTTCCGACCGCCGCTTAAGCATTATTATCTGCGTAGGTCTTCGAGACCCTGTTCTTCGGCCCATATTGTGAGAGCTCACAGCATCGTTTGTGGATACAGGCGTAACTCTATTATAGATTCACTAGTTCAAATTACCCCCCTTGCAGTCGAAGCGTCTTGCTGAGCACCGATATACGATAACATAAATATTCAAGACCAATGATGACGCTTATTCGTTGCTTGTGGCGCTCTATGGGGGGAGGCATATGTGCAGCTGTAGACGACGTCCGGCTGACGGTAGTGATTTGCTTCTCTTTCCCAGTGCCCCAATGATGCTGGTAGCTTTGACATCATGCCGGTATGTTTTCGTCAATTTATCAATGGCACAATCTCGAAAAGTAAAATTTTAGTTCATTTTTCCAATCACAATTTTTTTTTAACTATAACCCGGATATGGTCCTCGTAACATGTATTAACACCTATAGCAAATTTTACCTAAACGTCTACACACACTTTGCTATAAATATATTTAACTCAAAATTCAAACAAATATTTATTCAAGCTGATGCACTTTTTAATTAAATGCTAGTAATAATGTCATAACCAGTTTGAAGAACTTCAGCCGTGGATGTGTAGAAAACTAAAGAAGTGAAAAAAAATGAAATAGATTTATCATTGATATGATCAGTAAGTACATGAAATTGGTGTACAAACAACTGTCAACTAGACTAATGTATTTGTTAATCTATGCGCCTATCTATATTATCTTTATCCGCGTTTCCGTTATCATTAACGGAATCGTGCGCGCGCAACTCACTAGTATGTGTGGAGGACTCAAAATCAACCCGGTACATCTCTTACCATGCGGAAAAGTAGGAATATGTCCCCCCCTATCGTCGCCCTAAAAAGTCTTCGTTAGTCCTATCAACTGCAAGGGAAACGCACTAGCATCGCCGGAAGTAGTAAGGTTAACCCTCATACATAACATATTGAAAATAATAATAATCTATAATTACAAAATATGTCCATGACTGTCTTTATACTGAATTCATCATCGCCAAGCGTAAACTAACAACGTTAGAACCATGAAATTTGGTGATTAGGAGAAGTAGAACATTATTAAGTAGACACAAAGAAATTTGAGCTGCTGATTAAAATTGAATGGTAAATTGAAGTATTTAAACGTTTCCGGACATTTTCCCCTAAGCAGTGAAATACTGGTTTAACATTTCGTGGATAGGTTAGCCTGGAAGTCCCTCACTTTTGAAGTTAGATGCATGAAACTTTATCTGTAAGCTTTAGATTATAAATGAATGAATCAGAAAATACGGAAATTCCCCTACTAAAGATAGTTACTGGAGATACACGCGTGAAACCGCGGGGCGCTGCTTATAAATGTAACTTAAAAACAGTTATTGTTTTCATATATTTACGTAAGTGTTGTTCGTTATTGTGACTACTTAACGGATTTTGTCGCGTTTCTTAAGATTTACTTGTGGAATGAGACAGGATCTCCGTTTTTATCGACGATTTATTACGACGGGACGAACGGTATGAAAAAGAAAAATAAGAAACTTGAGGAATGGGGATAGAAATTTTGTTTAGACGAAATTTCTGCATCAGAGTGCACGATAAAATCAAATCAAATCAGATTTATTTCAATTAAGACACATAATTGTTACATAATCTAACAGTCAGTATGAGAGCATACTTATGGCAGGTAGTCCCACTCTTTGATAGCAAGTAAGTAGATTACATAACATTGTAACCATTTAGGTATGTAAGGTACAGTTACTTTGAAAATATAAATTAAGCAACCTATGAACAACTAAATACAAAATTATTTATTAATATATGTGTGTGTGTGTGTGTGTTCAAATTCAATTTAGCTTTCGTATACGACCACATGTAAAATCAATATGCGAGTGCCATTTGAGTCCCTGATCAACTACCACTTTTAAGTATTTCGTATATCTAACCTTTTTTTTTTTTTTGTTGACGCGGGGAAACACATTTACTCGCCTTCACCGGCCCTGGGTAGGGTTCAGTGGTGTGTAGGACTCGCGGCATATGATAGTGCCGAATACCCATAAGAACCACCGCGAGTGCCATCAGTGCCGCCCTTGGTGAGGTGCGCCGGAACAACAATCATCAGGGCACCTCGACGGCTAGTCAGCCCCCTAAGGGACCAACTCCCTCTCCACAGATGGAGTTGCCCAGCACTACAGGACAACCCCACCGACTTTGGGACAGTGCAATGGGGTGAGGTTCCCATCCTCGCCCCTTGCCCCGTGCGCAAAAGCGCCACCTCCTGTTGCTCTTAGGTTTCTCCCGTCTTCTTATAAGAGCGATTCCTCCTCCTGATCATTAAGCCCCCTCTTCTTTTAATTTATTAAAGATCTTCGAGAGAGAGAGCCGTCGATGTGCCCTGATGATTGTTCTTCCGGGACACCTCACTAAGGGCGGCACTGATGGCACTCGCGGTGGTTCTTCTCTCGGCAATATCTCTAAAATGTTTAATTATAGCGTCCTTCATGGCCACTTTGTATTCTTGTCTGGCTACACATAGGGTTTCCTGCAGTAAGATATCGCCTGTGGGATTTCTTCGTCTAGAGTTTTGCCAACGTCGTCGTGCAGCTTTGACTTTATGGCACAGACGGTTCTGAATCGTACTCCATCATTCGTAGCCCCAGAACTCCCCATCCTTGCGATATCCGAGGTTTATTTTGGCAGTTAAGATTTCACTAAACTGCTTCGCCAGTTCATTTGCTGGTTTCCTGGAGTCTAGTTTCCCTATTCGCAAACATAGCATCGATCGAAAGCCAATATACCCCTCTCCCGCGAAAGGCTAGTCCAAAGGATGGTCCTTCAGTCGACATCGGTCTTGATACGCTGCACACCTGATTTGTAATTAGCTGACGGACGCTTAAGCTAACACCTTGGTATACGCTCTACTCTTATATCGGTACTCCTCTTGTCCTGAATGTCAGATCTACATAATAACAACCATTTGGTACGTTGAACGTTGGAGACTGGCCTTGCAGGTAGATATAATAACGCGGGACTTTCCTTAAAAATACGTTGGTGATTGCAACATCACCATCAGCGCTCTGAACGAATAATAGTTGGGATATACCCAACCCATTATTCTCGAGACAATAATAGATATATACGTTCACCGAGTACAATTGATATAGCATTGGTTAAAAACATTTCACTCGTCATCTAGACGGATGAAACGTTACACGAGCTTAACTCGGACTATATACCCATTTTAATAGAAATAGTAGAAAATAGATTTAATAGAAACATTAAAATAAATAAAAATATCATAGACTATAAACTCCTGAAGGATAATTTAGCAAATGTCAAATCGAGTGAACTCGATAGTATCCTAGACAGTATAGACTCTCCTCGAGCTTCTATAGCGGCCTCGTCCATAGTTACCGCCTTACGGGTTAGCAAAATACAAGAATCGCCACCGTCCCAGAGGACCGCTTAGCTCTCTCTGACGACGCTAGGAACCCAATCCGTCGGAAAAAAGCCGCTAAACGTCTGCATAATCGCAACGGAGGCGAAGTGTGCAGGCAAGCCATCCGAAAACTCGGAAGATGTATCAGAAAGGCTATACTCAATTTCATTAACGCGAGATGGGATCACTTTGTCACCGATCAATCTCCATCTCATACGACCTACTAGGTACTAGCGAAGGCCTTGAAATCCGAATCGGTGTCCGGGGAGTAAGGTGGATGTTGGAGACATTACAACTGTAGCTCCCTCTAATTCAGCAATCATCTGTCTTGAAGTATGAGGTCCAGCGTTGTCATGAAACGGCAGTGGACGTTGTTAAGTTGTAACGGCCAGCCTTCATCATAATTTTGAATTATTAAATACTGTCAAAAGTGTACTAAACTTCTCTGGCCAGTAGAAGGCTTTGGGGTATTACATCGGTGATGATTTTATAGAGAACGAAGTAGACCTAAAATTCTAAAATTTTGTGAATGTAGGCAAGAAGTTGCCACTTGGAATGATCCCATATCGACCATATAAAGAAGACAAAACGGTCCCTTGTAAATAGAGGCCTTGATATGGCATCTAAACTTCCTAAATTTAAGGCTGTTAAAACATCACTTTATGAGACCCAAAAAATATTGAAGAACTTATTATACATCAAAGTAATAATTCTGGCAATTTTTTTGATTTTATTGATTTTTTTGCTAGGTTTAATACTTTCATTAAAGGGTAGAATAATAATTTATTGATGCAGCTCCGCCCAACTCGGGCACTCCGCGAGGATGTGCTAGGCCGAGTCCACCGCTGCGTCAGAATCGTGGCAACAAGTCATCGGCTCCCTGTGGGCCGTCCTACACAGATAATCACCGATGCAACCATGCCCGGTTAGCACTAGCGTCAGACTAAAGGCGAGGGGTTTGCGCCTACGGCGCACCCACCGCTCGAGGACTGGGCACAAGGCAGTCATTATCTCTCTACCGTACGGTTGCCGCGCCAGGTCCTCCCCCCACCAGGCCGAGAGCCCTCCCATCCGAGACATAGGAGCAACTCTCGGCAAGAATCTCAGTTCCCATGGGGATCACCGGCTAGGGCTGTCGCTGCAGCCCACGATACCGTACGGTACCCCTGCATCGACCTGACTGCGACGATCCTCTGAGTAGAGCGCAGATGGGTCTTCTTTCTCGCAGTGAGGCGGTCCGCCCAAACCGGAGCGTACGTCGCCATACTCCGACAGACACCGGAGTACCGTTGCCTGCAGGCGGCGCTGGGTTTCCGTGGTTCGGGAGGAGACCGCCCAGCGCACTCGCCACCTTCACGATCCCACCATAGCGAAGTGTGGGCCGAAGGTCCGCCCTCCGTCAAGGATGAGACACAGATATTTGATGTGGGGGCTCAACCTGACTGCAATCTCTCCGATCCGCAGATCGGACCCCGGTGTGGGCCTCTTGCGGCCGGTGCCTTGGAAGAGAAGGGCTTCGGTTTTTTCCAGTCTGACCCAAAGATGGGCCACGGTACCTTGGCTAATCGTGGTGGCTCTAGTATATCTACTTGGCTTACGAGTTGTGGTTGTACTAGCACACCTCTGCCTACCTCATCGGGTATAATAGGCGTGAAGGTAACGAATTATGTACTTACGTATGTATAAAATTATAAAATAATAATAAAATTAAAAAATAATACGAAAAAAAACCCGAAGCCACAGGCGCTACTAAGAAAAAGTGCACTAACAATGATAAACATACCAATTAGGTAAGTAGGAAAAAATGCGTGATCTTAAGACTTTGAGAGTAACACAATTACAAAATATAAGTATATAAAGAGATTTCGCATTATCTGCGATTATTTAGAGACTATTTTTATTACTAACTAGCCTCGCTGCGCGTGTTTACCTGCATATCACTTCTATTGGTCGTAGCGTCATGTTATACCGCCTATATTCTTTCTCAATAACTATTAAATCCTAGACTCAAGGACTGTTTATTCACCGCAAAAATAATTTTTCGATTCGCGCAAGTAGTTCTTGAGATTAGTGCATTTAAACAAAAAGTACTCTTCCAGTTTTTATTATGTGTGTGAATTGTTTAAAAAATGTGAGAAACTATGATATCGCAGCCAACAAGGTGTGCTAACGTTTTATACCTAAAATTGTTTTTTTTTGTGCAGCGAAATAGGGAGTACGTACGCCTATTGTGATACGTTATTTATGGCCATTTGATTTCATTATCGATAATTATCATAGTTTTTAACTATTTTTATCGATTACTCCTATGTAATCACCTCCATAATATCACAGAATCAATAAACATACAGACTGAAATATAGAACTTATTACCAATAAATTTTAAAATTTCAAGTTCTCAGCGTGCAAACCCAAAAGTTACTCTATAATTCACTGCAAAGAAATAGTATGATAATGATTGACTATAAGTTACTAGAACATAGTAATATTAATAGATGAAATTATGTTTAGATTAGATCCATAAGATTCACGAAGAGGAATAGAAATAATAAAAATGATTTTGGAGTGTGGCAATGAAATTCCCCTTCCCCCAAAATACCATCGGAATTTCATAAACCGTACCAAAAGTGTCATTTTGTAATGAATAAAATTATTAGAGTATTGATTATAAATCTATTTGGAATTGGAATAAAAAAATATATTCATTTTACATTCGCTTGACGCTGATGTTATGCAAACGAGAGGCACCTCCCGAGTAGCGCTAGCCTAATTTGGCCTCAAAGCAGTAATAGTCTTACAAATTACTAGCATACATCTATGCAAAAGGCGCTAAAAAACCCATTAGTTGCTTCTTACTATATAGTATTAGATAGGGCGACGTTGCATTGCAACTGAACTGGGCCAGCACGACCGGAGACCTCTCGCTTGCATGATACGGCCACAACGTGTGTTATGTGCGTTTGTGAGTTTCTATTGATTGCTTTCTAGTGTTGGAGAGAAGAGGGAAAGGAGGACATTACATTTTTTTCTTTTTTATAGAATAGGGGGGCATACGAGCAATTATGGCCATTTTACGACTACCGACGCCCGCGAATAACCACATAATTACTATGCTGATGATTTGACCTCCCCCATCCCCCATGGGCCACCGGCTACTCACAAACCATATCAATTGTGTTTATAGACGCCATTAGTCATCAAGGCATCGACTGCTCACTTTGCCGCGTATACAAATAGACACTATCTTTATTTCCTATACAATTCCTTTATTGATATCCGAAGGACGTTATTAAAGCTTTTTATTATTTTATATGTCTACGCGACATGAACGTGATATCTAAGCTAATTGAGGGCAGTAAAGATATATGTTGGTGATGAAGACGGTAGCGAAGAGAAAACTATTGAGTAATTAATGCAATTATTAATAAGAGGGCCATTTTTATGGATCAGTTCTTATAATAGAATTACTACATTAAGCCCTATAAGTGCCCCATTGTTGGGCGAAAGCCTCCACCCATTTTTACACTTTTCTCGATCCAGGGCGACATCGCACCAATCGATCGAGCTTATCTCGCCATCTCCTTTTTGGGCTTGCAATATTATAGAATAAAAAATGGCAATAATTTGTAGTTATAACATTATTAAAACTGTAAATGTAAAATTAAAATTGAAACATAGGATATAGTTATACTGTATTTAATAAGGTACATGTTTTTCGAATCATGCACTAGAAGAGTGTTTATACCATTTTTCCTAATGATCATTCAGTCCTTTCGGTGATGGACTACACAGTAAGGACGTCTTCGGTGTCTATAGCCCTATTATTTATTATTAACTATCCTGGTTCTTTGTTTGAGATCTTATCTTGAGTTAAATAAATTCATATTAATTTCATGTACAGTGCTTTCCTTCGTCGGCAGTACTAAGACTGATTGACAACTGGCCGAAACGACGAATTTAAAAAAAAAAAGATAGACAAACAAAATTTATTAATTATATTCCATTATCTTTTCGAAAATAGAACGCCAAATATGATTTTATTCGAATTGATAAAATTTGTGTAACAAGACCTAGAACTCTCTCTGCCGTGAATTTTCACAATAATGGCAAGAAGCGAAATTTATGCGGTGATATAGTTTTACTTTTTAAAAGAAAAAACAGCAACCCATATTAAAGTTAAGCTAGACAGCGTTTTAGGTAATACCGCTCCTGCATTGAATACAATCCATACCTGGTTAACTGATTTTCAACGTCTGAGACAGAGCTGCGAATATGCCAACAGGTCTCGTCGTCTTAATGAAGTCACGAATCCGGACACGATCAAATAGATTCAAAAAATCCTTTTGAATTATCGACGTTTGAAGATACGGGAGATAGCAGAGATGGCGAGCATTTTACCCTGAACGCGTTTTTAACACTTTACACCAACATTTGCGTATGAAAAAGAGCGTAATATTAACAAGTTTTTGCAGCGTTATTTGACAGTCGATGAAACATGGATACATCATTATACCAACAAAAGAACGATCTAAGCAGTGGACTGAGAGCGGAAAACCTGCGCCGAAGAAGCAAAAATGGTTGTGTCGGTCGGCAAAGTGATGGCGACTGTTTTTTGCATGCCCGAGGTATTGTTTCAGTGCGTTATTTACAAAGAGGAAAAATAATAAATGGTGGATAATATGCAAGTTTGCTGCAAAAACTTAGTGAAGGAATCCGAAAGAAACGGCCTCATTCAGCCAAAAAGAGAGTTTTATTCCACCACGACTACGTATCTGTGCACTCGTCAAAAGTTGCAGTCGCCAAGCTCCATGAAATTTCACTTTCATTTATCCCTGAATCTCAAGAAATGATCAGGTGGCCGATGATTTTCATCGAACGATGTAGTCATTATCGCCATAGACGAGTATTTTGAGATGATAGAGAAAACATTTTATCAAACTGGGGTAACTGCATTGAAGAAATTGGGACTAAATGCATTGAGATTGAAGGAACGTTGAAGATTAAAATTATTTGAAATAGATTATTAAAGTTTTAATATGCATCCGCATATTACGGACCTACCTGAGAATTGTACTATAAAAATGTGTATGTGTACATTATAAAATCGTTGGAGTGCTAGCAGGAAGTGTTGCACAAACTAAATGAATCCTCCCGGCGTATTGGCCTTAAGATGAACTTGGAAAGATAAAGGTCATCTTCAACGAACACGTTTTCCCTAGGCCGGTCAGCGTCGATGGTGCTACTCTCGAAGTCGTAGACGAATTTATCTACCTCGGGCAACCATTGCAATTAGGTAGACATAACTTCGAGAAGGAAGCCAATAAAAGGATTCACTTGGATTGCGTAGCATTCCGGAATGTTCGTCACATTTTCATGTCCCCTCTACCGCAAAGCTTGAAGACAAAAGTTTTGAACCAATGCGTTCTCCCCGTGTTATCCTACGGGGCCGAAACATGGCCTCTTAATTTAGGACTGGTCCGCAAGTATGATGTAGCTCAGCGGGCTATTGAACGTGCTATGTTCTGTGTTTCTTTGTCCGATAGAATTCATAACGAAGTTATAAGGTAGAGAACTAAAGTTTCCGATATCACGCGAAGAATAAACTCGCTGAAGTGACAATGGGCTGGTCACATACTCAGAAGATCAGATGGCAGATAGGCTACCAAGGTTCAGGAGTGGAGGCCGCGTTTGGGAAAGCGGGGTGTTGGTCGAATATCCGCCAGGTGGGAAGACGATCTCGTTTTGTAGTTGGACCGGGAAAGATGGCGTCCTATGCCTAGAAAGGCCTATGTCCAGCAATGGACCGATTAGTGCAGTGAATGATAATGATATGTACTTGCGTACACGCGTTAGAAGTTGTACTCCTTTGGCGTAACAGGAGAAAAGATACATTGTTGACTATAGATAAATTCAGGGTGTCGATTTTTCATGACGGTGTGCGCATCGTAAAAAGTTACTACATTTTTGTCTACGGTGCCAAAAGAAGTATAACTTATTACTTAAAAATTATTTAAATTAAATTTTTCTTAGCTTGGCTATGAATAAAACTATACAATACTAATATAATGAAACAAATAAATATACTCATGGATCCTTCATGTTACTTTATAAATATATTTTAACTATCGTTGGAAGCCATAGGGTGATCGTGACACGCGCTGCTTTTAATAATGTGCATCAGATATTTTTAATCTGGTTTGATTAGGAAAAAAGTACTGTCGCATACGAAATATTTATTGCTTACTATGAAACACCCAAATGTTTTAAGAAAACTGCGACATTCCTTTAATCCTTTTAATAACGATCAAAGCAAGCCAAATTCCTAGAATGATATCTTATCCACGATTATGTATGCTTTACAATTGTTGTTTCTTTCGAATTAGTATAATCTTAACATTCGTTCGCGTTATGTTTCGCTGTGGCGTCTTTATTTTGTTCTTGTGTTCTAGTGTCATTTGCGATGACTGTTTTACGTACGATTTTGAAAGTGGATTTGAGGATTTCTCGTACGACTACCGAGTTTGTATAGGATATGCGGGATGGACTTCTGGGGATTATTCCTCTACATCAATAGTGGGTCCACATATGAATAGTCATACTTTCATATCCCCTGGAACTACCATTAGTTGTATATCTTCATTTCAATTTCAAATGCAAGCGCGGGGATTTGTAGAGGTTAATGTTTACATGGATCCAGCTGCTAATTCTGATCAGCTATCAGTGCTGGCGTTCCAATTGAGTCAAGATGAGAACCATCCAACCATTGGTGCAATGGTTATCACCCCTTCTAATCCATCTTTTGTCAGTGGATGGCAAACTCTTCGATTTCCTGTTTCAGGATCAGAAACATTTACTGGATATGTAAGTAATGTTTTTTTATTAACATTTGTTATGACGATCATAGAAAGGAAATTGATATATTACAGGAAGAATACATGCAGATCAAGGAAATATATAATTATGTTTGATGTGTTGATGGAGTAATTTTGAAATAAATATTACTATGCAAATAACATAGCTGTGTGCAAGGATGAAATATAACGTGTGGTCAATTCGTGTTAGGGATTCATAAGCATTTCCATGTATCATAGTAGCTGGGACTTCTGGCTGCTCTTTCTTTTTCGGGTTTATAAGCCATTGAAACCCTGTACTGTCTCCATGTTGTTTGGGAAGGGAAACGAATAAAGAAAGTGTTTCCAATGCTTTCCAATCGTCCTATTATTTCATCTGATTAAATTCGTTTCGGATACCCAACGCAATTTTAGCATTTCTCTCGTACTCCCTACGATGCGATATAAATGCATTTGCAGATGTTCTTACATTAATACCTTGACTTTCGCTATCGGGGCTTCATAAACCAGGTGTTAAAGGCATTTTACATTCTCACTTATCCTAGTTATACTACTTTGAAGAAAACTTTAATATTCGGTTTTGGTTGGTAATTTCATAAGCACGTATTTATATAATAAATAACTGAAAATAAAAACATCCACTCCCAATGAAAAAGATTTATTGATATGTTTTATGAAAGATTATGCGGTCTCTAGGCGTTCAATTCTATTGCGTAAATTGAACGAACTGTGCAATATTACGGACTGTTTAGGACGTATTTTTTTGCAATATTTTAATTGCCGAATTAACTGAAACGAATTGCGAAGTGTAACTTTATTTCGCATTGTGGCTCACTTTCTTAGCACATGGTTAAAATACCTTTTAAAAGTGATAATAATTCATAATAATGTATTTAATTTACTAACTTTTAGTAAAAGATAGTGCCATGCTGCTTTACATAATGCTGCCAAATTGTAACGACACGTACGGGGAACCGCTTTTCACTCACATGACTTTGTCTTAAAGTGACAGCTACTTTGTCACGTTTGGTTTGTGAGTAGCCGTTGGCCCATTAGAGGTCAGGAAAAGAGAGCAACGCATCTGGATGACAACAATGCCGATGTCCATGGGCATCGGAAGACGTCAAAAGGCTCAAATTTCTCGTTTGCCGTTTGTATTTTTATAGTAAATATATTGGATAAAATAAAAAACTTATAAAAGTACACACTTTAGTAGTATTATAAGACAATTAATAAAAAATATATTGATATTTTTAATTATCAAAATTTGGATTACGCTAAAACCTATTTAAGATATAGATTTGATCAAATTAATATAGATTAACGGATGATTAGTACACTGAGTATACTAACGCACCCAGAAAACTTATAGACGAGTAAAATTATTACAATAACGGTAGCAAAATTAATAATCATTCAAGATTTTTGATAAAAGTAGGTGTAACGAGAATAAGGATCCATTCGATGACTACCCTCGCCCATAGCCATCCATACAATTCTTATGCGGATGCGTCGCTCATCTTGTCTCTTCCCCCTAAAATGGATCATCGGAGACTCATAAAGTTTGCGGAGGTCTAATGTGAGCGAGTGGTACCTCCCTTCAACCTCCCTGACTACCAGGAAGGCTATTTAGCGTCCTTTAACACATCAAACAGGAGAAAATTATAAAAATTCAAAGAAACTAGAACTTAGGTCACGAGTAAAACGTCTGTGATATACGAGAGGCAGACAGACGGAGAGATGAACGGACAGATGGACAGGCTGAAGGACATCGCGAAACTAAACGGGTTCCGTTTTCCTGCTAATTGGCCACGGAACTATTGAAATAACATTCTATTCGAATGGTGTTTTTTCAGATGTATTTTGTTTTTGTATTGTGCATAATAAAGTGTTACGACAACTCAACTGATGGCGTCGAACGTTTACGTAACATTTACGGAACATCAAAAACTACTAAACCTATGAATATTTGTTTACGAGTAAAGAAGTAATAATTTAGTGGGATAAATGGCTATCCTAGTTTTGTATGGTTTAGGACAATCAAACAAAGTTGGGGCGAAAGTCTGGAATTTTACGTCGACATTATTAAGTTCCTTTAAAAAAAATAAAGATCCTATCTAAATATTTTAAAAATTTTTTAGGCATGGATGAATGTTTGTTACTCTCCCACGTAAAAAGTATTTATGTATTCTAATGAAACTTTACATTAATATAGCTTATACATCAGAACAACATATAGGCT
>JAFELO010000993.1:58920-83110 GCA_017140195.1 Eumaeus atala
GAAACGACATACAAGACTAACACACGAAACGCGACAGCATGGCTGTCAATTGACGACGGTGTCATGTGAGCGAGAGAAAACTCTCACTCACGTCACACCCTCGATATTTCGGCTACAAAGTATAATAGCAATAACCTTTTACTAAAATATGCAATAAAAAAATTTGAATAAGAAAGAACGACAATGTTTAAAACTCAATTTCTTTCAAACCAGTAGTAACCTGTATGTATGTAGTTTCTTTTAATAATTACTAACCTCATTCTTCTTTTACTTTCAGATATCATTCATAGGACTGGCATCAGCTAACTCTTATCTTCTTGTCGATTCATTCAGATTCATACCACCATTGTACCATGACGAAGAGCTTTGTCAAATTTATGAGGTTGATGCTCCAGAGCCAGAAGAAATAGAAGAATCAGAAGATACAAATGAATTAGAAAAACCAGAAGAAACTGAAGAATCAGGAGATACAAACGAATTAGAGAAACCAGAAGAAACTCAAGAATCCGAAAGTATCGATGAATTAGAAAAACCAGAAGAAACCGAAGAATCTGGAGATACAGATGAATTAGAAAAACCGGAAGAAACTGAAGAATCAGCAGATACTGATGAATTAGAGAAATCGGAAGAAACTGAAGAATCAGAAGATACAGATGAATTAGAGAAACCAGAAGAAACAGGAGAATCTGAAGATATAGATGAATTAGAGAAACCGGAAGAAACTGAAGAATCCGAAGAGACTAATGAATTAGAGATGCCAGAAGAAACTGAAGAATCAGAAAGTATATATGAATTAGAAAAACCAGAAGAAACCGAAGAATCTGAGTATACAGATGAATTAAAGAAACCGGAAGAAAGTGAAGAATCAGAAGATACTGATGAATTTGAAGAAACTGAAGAATCAGAAAGTACTGATGAATTAGAAAAACTGGAAGAAACTGAAGAATCAGAAGAAACTAAAGAATCAGAAGAAACTGAAGAATCAGAAGAAACTGAAGAATTAGAAGATACTGCTGAATTAGAAAAACCAGAAGAAACTGAAGAATCTGAAGATACTTATGAATTAGAGAATCCGGAAGAATCTGAAGAATCAGAAGATACCGTAGAGAAACCAGAAGAAACTGAAGAATCAGAAAATACAGATGAATTAGAAACACCAGATCAAACTGAAGAATCAGAAGACACTAAAGAATCAGAAGATAAAGAAGAATTAGAAGAACCAGATAAAACTGAAGAAATAGATAAAGAAGAGGAAATAGCTGAAAGTACAACAAAGTATACTACCACCGACACAACGCCAATGACAACTACTATAGGACTTTCTACGACAACAGAAATAACAACTACTACAGAAATCCATACGACAGCAGAAATGACATCTATAACTGATATTTTAACAATGACAGTTACTGAAAGTACGACGCCTAAGAGTACGGTACCTGATAGTAACGAAACAGTTCCAACTGAATCTCCCCTATTAATTAAACATAATGAATTTTGGAATTTTTTTACAATCACAATGGCGGTCGTATTGGTTTTAATTGTATTGCTTTTAGTATACTATGTATTCTATCAAATAGGGAAAAGGAGGTCAAGAAAAGATGAACCATTAGATGTTTTCGATGACAAGAGTTTGCCAGCATTTAAAGTACCGAGAGTTAGTACCATAAATTCAAAAAGAATTAATGACAAAAATATCGTTTGACCTTTTTTAATATTATCAACGGCTGCGTCTAACGACAACGTCGCAAGAACTGCGCGCGGTCAATATGAATATTCTTGCAGTCAGATCAGATTTTACGCAATTCACTCCACACATCTAGCCCAAGAGTCGAACTCGAACTTACCGCTTGTTTGGTATTTCTAGTATTTTACGAGTATACCCATATGTATCCGTGTCCTATCAAAATATTGAAATACAATTATTATTTCACGATTTTAGAGAATACATGCCGATGTGTATTTTATCCTTAGGAAGTATGAAAGAGATTCATACTTTATATCCTATTACCTATGTCATAAATCATTCTCGAAAGTACAATTATATCTATCTAGATATTCATAGTATTTCAGGTGAGATATCTATCATTTTTGAAGTACTTAGTAAAATGAATCTTACATTTTGTAATCCAAATACTCGTCACGAGATATTACTTCTACCTAACTGTAAATTGATTATAAGAGAATAAAGTTGGACCGTAACAACCGATCGCGTAACGAAGTTCCGCGCGTTCCGGGACCTGTGCATATATGGTGTTGCAGAATTGCAGCTGGATCGGGACAGCACTGACACTTAAAGAATATATGAAATGTTGTATATTATATCATGTTTGTACATAAATTATGTTGCGTGGTTGTATAGTGGTGACGGTCAAATTGATTTACAAAACTACAAGATAAACAATTTCATACTGAACTGTCAATGTAAAGCATCAGCCATGATTGGACATATACATATGATTTGGGATACACAACATTACGTGCATGAGTTTAAATCGTTTACTGCAAAGTATGTGTTCTATATGGAAGAAGTGCATAATTTAAGCACGTTCTAGTGCTAATTGTACCTTACGCACATGATTTTAAGTTGTTTATGCAGTGCACAATTTTATGTTATGGACACCTTCTATACGGTAGGTTTTGAGACTCTGGCTCTGTATCTTGCTACTTTTATAAATCAAACGAAGGTCACCATTAATATGGCAATACAGGAGTGGTTAAACGCCTAGTCATGAAATTGTTTAATATATATCAATAAGTACTTATACATATTTTATTTATAAATATGTAATACAAGTACTTTTACATACAAATAAATACCAAATAGTGGATGTACACATACATTTTGTAACCGAATTGTGTATATGTAAGATCTTATGATACCATCATCTTTTGTAAATGTTAATAAAGCTGAAGAGGTTGTTTGTTTGTTTGAACACGCTAATATCAGAAACTACCGGCACAAATTTAAAGAATATGTTTGTGTTGAATGGTCTGTTTATTGAGGAAGATATATATACCATATACCATAACGCCACGACTAATGTGACCGGAGTCTGGCGGGAAAAGCAGCGGGATTATGCTAATACCGACTAGAAACATTAGTAGGCATGTCTGTTGTAAATTATATTTATTTATTGATGCATACATACCATGACATGAAGGGACATGACAGTTTTCTAATGCATCCCAACAGGCTACATTTTAACACAAATTGGTAATACAACAACTCAATATGTACATGTATTATCATTATTCCCAAACGTTACTTGAGCAAGCAAAGTAGCAACACTGTACGAAGCAAGACATATTTTCTTAGCACTAGCACTGCCTGAACAGATGCCTGCACTGAACAGAACGTTTGCTATTGAAGAGAAGAAGTGAATACGGTTCCGTTTTTACCCTTCGGATATTTATTTAACCCTAAAAAAAACATTATTTTTTAAAAGTGTTCTCTGTAGTGACAGTGACATGTTCAAACGAAGTTCAATAATTCTGTTAGGAATTTTAAAATTCTGACAAATGTCCGGAGTTTAAAAAATGGTGATGTTTCACCACCGCGCCATGGAGAGCACGTCAAGCCATCGGTCCTGCGCCTGATTCCTCTCCATTCATGTCGCACTGCCGTCCCATCGGTATAGCGGAATGAGGGAATAGATAGTGCACTTATAATATGTCCTGGACAGTAGGCACGAATATAGATATATGATGTATATAGATATAATAATATATCTCTATAGAGATGGCCGCTGTAGGCGAAATTCAACTAGCACGACATTATTATTATCAACATCATAGGTGTATTCTCAATTCCTTCACCCTCCTATTCCTATAGTAGAAGAGCCCTAAGGTGAAGAAATAATTCGAAGGACAATTGCAGATACAATTTTTTGACAACGGTTTGTGTCCAAAATTTTAAACGAGCAATTTGACTGTTTGTCTGACGTAGGTGTTGAACTCCGCAACTCTAGTGAAAAATGCCTGCCACTACGCCAATAGACATTGTTACACCTGAATAGATAAAGGTAAATTTTATTACTTTTGTAACCTTAAATACTAAACCGTCTTCAGAATATATCTTCGAGTATATACTGGATATATGGTAGCAGCATCCTGCGGTTACGTCCACGGAACTCCGGTCTTCACATTAGTCGTACCGTCTTGGTGTATAGACGGTAAATGGGCTATTCAACATAAAAAGAATTTTCAATTCGGGACTGTAGTTCCTGAGAATAACGCGTTCAAACAAATGAATAGAGTCTTCATCAATGACACATAGATAATATATTACCTTATATTATTAGTAAATATATAAAGACTATATAAGTATTATTATAATTTCAATAAGAGCCATAATGGCATATTGCATGCGATGGCAAATAGATGGGACTCGGCGTTGTTGACCGCTGCATACAATAACATGCAAGTAATTGTTCCGGCTTCGTTGTGCTGCTAAGAAACTAATTTAAGTTAACAGTAATCATTACAGTTAATTATATGCTTTAATTCTGCCTCGTGGTCTAGTGCCAAGCATGTTCAACCATAGTGTAGGGTCCCAGGTTCGAATCCGGACTAATGTGTTGTTGGGGTTTTTCAGTTTTTGATAACAGTCTGAATTCAGGAAGTTGACGGTGTGATACCCCCTGCGGCGGTTCGGTCCTGCGCGTGATTTACCTATGGTCGTATGGGACGGTCGACTCATGGGATATATATATCATCATCATTATTAGCCCTTATCGGTCCACTGCTGGACTGTATATTCTAACATATATATTTTTTCGGGTCCAAACTTATGCTGTGGAAGCGAAAAGATGCCAATACAGCTTAATCGGATTGTTATTAGTGCCCCCGACGAGGACTAGGTTTGGAGTCTAAAAGGGGTCCGAACCCATATTCTCTCTCTCTCTCTCTCTCTCTCTGCACTTCGAGAGATGCACTCCGATATGAGAATATGTATAATAGCTAATTTCCCCGTTAAATTGGTTAAATTGGTAGGCAATTAATTGGATCAACTATTCAATTAATTGCTAACACGTATGTCTTTTTATTTATTAAATCAAAATAATTTTGTTTGTAGTTTTCACTTTTGTTTGTAGATATAGAATATTACAAATATTTGGTTTGTAAACAGACTATACGAATACAACACCAAGTGAATTATGTTTGTGTATATCGAGGAAGTCTATAATATACCATGACGCTCAGCTAATGTAAAACTGAAGATACGCGGGTGAAACCGCATAGTGGTGCTAGTACAATATAAGTCATGTATAATAAAATACGGATGTTGTGGTGGACTAAGTGAATTTTCATTGTACAACTAACTCTGTTCCCGTAGGTGTTTATTGTTTATAACATTATTTAAATAAATACAAGTCTGAAAGTCAAATAATTTTGATCTTGATCAAAGGAGTAAAATTATATATAATATGTTCAGCACCCCGCGGAACACCGTTTATTTGATATAAATTTCACCCCAATATGTTAATCATTTATGGGTTGAATTTCTAAAAATATTTTCTCAGTAGTCGCATCATGAGGGGGAGTTCCTGTATAATTTTTGACGTACGGACGCAAGGATAGTAGTTTCCGCTGTGCGTTAATATTTACGATAGTCAGGTTTGCATTTTAGATATATACAGCGTGATCGGTAAAAGATTTTTTTTTTTTTTATGTAATGGTTAAAGTACATCCTCTTATGCAATGGAATTGGGTCGACACGACCGGGGAAGTACCTGTCGCTCACTTGATACCGCCGTAAAGCGAAAGCGTCGCTGTCGCGTTTCGTGCGGTTGGTAAGTAGCCGGTGGTCCATTAAGGGGTGGGTGTGAGAGAAAGAGTACGCATCTGCATAACATTCATACGAATGTCCATGAGCGTCAATAGTCTTCACAAGGCCTATTTCTCGTTTGGGGACAAAATGTCTGTAATTCTTCATTTACTTTAATGTACGTATTAACCATAAGTACCACAATATAAGGAATGCGCTAGTGGGATTGTGAGTCGAGATTGATTCCCCGGTCGTCACCTACCTACCGAACATTACCTACAATTGAATTGCATTAAAACATTTAAAAAAAAAATTTCTTCGGCAGTTTTCATTACTGTCCTTCCTTTTGATTTTTTTTTAAATTTTGCTATCTATTTTTGTAAGGTCTCTCGAAAGTTACGGGTTATTTTATTAGCACATTTTATTCCTAATTTTAATATTTAAAATTTTCCCGTTATTACCTGAAGTTGTAAGGACAATCGTTAGCCAACGAAGTTAGTATTTTTTGGAACCGAATAATTCATGCGTCATTTGTTCGGACCATCGACCCCATAATTCAAGACAGACGGTAACGAAAGTGGAATAGCGATGGTTAAAATGTCTTCAATATTTGCCATTCTTCCGTTGCCCCAAAAGATTATCACTTTTCGGCATTTGGACAATTTCTTACTCGGAAAAAATACAACTCTATCATGATTGGGTTCAAATCACCTTCGAAGATTTTTTGAAAAGCAGTCAATGAAAAACCCATGCAATGGCTTTAGCCATTTCATGGGCTTTAGCGCATAGATAATATGTATAAAATAAGTAATGTTATATAATTCTGTTTATTATCAACTGAAGTTATAATTAGCTAAATGTATGAACACTTTGTATTTCTAATTTATAATTGTAACGATATATAAAGTTAAGGATCGTCGTCGTGAGAGCAAGCGTTTCATACCTCTCTCTTGACTAGTATTGTATCCAACGATAGTGATGACTGAAGTATCCAATATACCTACATCGGCCATAAACAATGTAAAACAGAAAAAAGTATTTTGAATAACATTTACTACTTTTACAGTGCGTTAATTTAGTACATAAATATAAAACAATTAAAAATATGAAAAACTTATTCAAAGTTGTCTCCATTTGCTACCATACAGTCCTTCCAACATTGAAGTCACTTGCCAATAGAAGCTGGTACTCCTCTACTATGCGTAAATTCTTCACTGTCGATCATATGGATTGCTTTAGGAGCTCCAAATTATCATGGCGTTTAGGGCTAGCTGTACACTCTAAACCTGACTATGAATATCCAGCGGGTTGAGTTCGGGACTAGATGGAAGGCATGTCTTCAGCTCTGATCAAGTCAGGATCGTTCGTTTTAGCTTTAAGCTTGTTTGGATCGAGCTTTATGAACTGGTCCCGAGTATTGCTGGAAGGACCATACTAGATTATTGAGGATGATGTATTAAAGAGTTTAACTTCCTTCTCAAGGGTGGTACCTCGATACACTTGTGCCGTTGTTTTGAAACCTTGTTCATAAAAATCTGGCTCAGACTCACCTTTATAGCTAATACCCCACCAAACCATCACTGAAGTCGGATAATGCCCACGTCGCGCTCTGCCGATTTATTGGTATATAGCTTCCGTAGAACTTTGAGCATAAATGCGGTAATTTTGTTCGTTAAAATGTAGCTCCCATCGCGTACAGTAGTGTGTGGGACTCACGGCACATAATGTAGTCCCGAATACCCACAAAAACCACCGCGAGACCGCCACCAGTGCCGCTTTTGGCGAGGTGCCCCGGAACAGCAAATCATCAGGGCACTTCGACGGCAAGTGGCTGACTTTTGACCCGAAGGGACTGACGTCGCCTCCACAGATGTGGTTGTCCTGCACCACGGGACAACCCCACCGACTTTGGGACAGTGTAATGGGGTGAGGTTACCATCCTCGCCCCTTGCCCCATGCGCAAAAGCACCGTCACGTTTTGCAATTTTGTCCCCTCTTTCTATAAGAGGGGTACAAAGAACGGCACCTCCTCCTGCTCTTTAGTCTCTTCTTCTTTTAGGAGGGGTACTAAGAGCCGCCACCTCCTGGATTCAGTTGGCTTCGCCCATGTTGTCTCGGATCATCCCACGCTACTGAGCCCCACCGCCAAGAGTAGGGCTTGAATCATGGCGGGGGACGTAGGTAGACCTTCTTCAATGAACGCCAAGACAACCGACCTCCTGCTGCTTGCATCCTCCCAGGCCCATCTGCCATTTGTTCTTCTCAGTTTGGGACCAGCCCATTGCCACTTTAGCGAGTTTACTGGTCGCGTGATATCGGATCCTTTATTTCTCTGCCTCATATCTTCGTTCTGTTGGACAGAAAAACACCCAATATAGCACGTTCAATAGGCCATTGAGCTACCGCAAACTTGCGAACCAGTCTTAAATTAAGAGAGAGGGCCATGTTTTGACCCGGTAGGTGAACGCATTAATTGAAGACTTTTGTCGTCAAGCTCGGCGGTATAGGTGAGGTGAGTATGTGACGAAGCTTCGGGATTGCTGCCCAACCTAGCTGAATCCTTCTATCGGCTTCTTTATAATTGTAATAGTTGTCCGAGGTAGACGTATTCGTCTATGACTTCGAGAATAGCACCATTGACGTTGACCGGCCTAGGGCGAACGTCGATTGAACATGACTTTTGTCTTGTCCAAGTTCTTCCTGAAGCCAATACGTCGGAAGGATTCACTTAGGCTGAGCAACATTTCCTGCAAGCTCTCCAACGATTCCATTCTATGTTTTATTAATACTCTTTGATATTTTTTTAACAACTGATTATAACAGTTATTATTGTTTAACTGTATTTCACATATTCTCCCCTGAACGTTCAGATAATTTTTAATTATAATAAGACTTTGAGAACATATCTTACAAAATACTTTAAATTATAATCGTATATCGTTTAAAAAAAGTAAAAAAGTGATACCCAGCCCATTCCATGTTCTATTCCTGTCAAAATATTGTCAAAGTTTGTGTCAAAATGACATTGCTTTTTTTGTACACTGGTTTGAACATTCGACTAAAGTGTGTAAGGTTGACCTTGCAAAAAATAACTTCATATCATATCTACAATTCATGTAGAACTACATAATATGTAAAATAAAGGACAACCTTGAATGACAGGCGAGTAGGAAATCGCGAGTCTTGTATATTTATAAATCAATAGCTAACAAATTCGGAGCGCTGCGTACACAGTCTCCGCATGACTTAGTCAATATCCGCCATGTCACTAACGAGTGTACTGTATGGTAGGTGGCTTTATCATCTGATCGCACGTAGGTGCGCCTTTATCGATATGTTTATAGATAATTAGGTCAAATTTACGTACTTATTTCTTTTTCACTCGTTTTTATGTAATTATACATGCTTTAACACACTTATATTTCGATCATTCTGTACCTGATTGTTTATGTAATCCGAGCTGTGAATAAAAGTGTAATACTGAGGTTTCGGTGTTTTAAATAATGGATCCTCGTCGTTACTCTCCTACTCCAACATGCATATATCTAACTTAACTCTTTGGGTTCTATTCGACGAAGGAACTTAGTATAATTTTAGTGCAGTGCCCCTGATTCTTATCTTTTCAAGTTCTCTCTTTTAAAAATCTCTTTTAAAAATCAATTCTAAAATAATATTTACAAACATACTTTGTTTGTTTCTCTAATTTATGTTTAGTTTTACGTTTCAAGTGCACCCTTCAGGAAATTGCAAACGCGGGTCTACGTTATACGTATAAACTTCTTCTCAAAATATCGCGTACAGCCGTCTGAGAGGTATCGTATAAGTATATAATACATTACTTATAGAACCTAAACGTTTCACCGTTACACCATCAGAAGGATTGTGTGTGAATAATTCCTTTTCGAAAAAAGATTAAACATGTGTGTGGCATGTAAAGTCAGGATTTCATTACTGCAACTGTCCAAAAGTTTCTTCGACATAAAGCTAAATATTTAAATAAAATCGAGATAAATTCCTTAAATTCAAATTGTGCATGGCGTCAGCAATAGATTATTGGGTCCTGAAACCAAATTGGTCTTCTGATAAAATCGATTTATTTTCTAAATAATTAAACAGACTATTGTTAATATTTTTTCTAATATTATTGATAAGGTAGGCAGTATTACGATTTGTTTGTAATTTGAGACTTCCAGTTTGTCACCAGATTTGTAAATACGAATGATAACAGACTTTTCACACATTTAGGAAAATATCCCTCAGGTAGACATTTCTGAAGGTTGTATGTTAATCGCTACGTCAAAATATGTTTACACTTTTTATTATTTTAAAGGAAATATTATCCCATCAAACACGGATGGTTGCAATTTACATTTATTACCCTTAAATCCCACTCATTCCTTTTCGGGCTATCGCCCATTATTATTTGAATCGTGTCATCCCCTTATTTTGTGGTCGCTTATGGACAAGGTTCTGCAGACATTTTCTCATACCACGACCTTATTTATGTCGTCTATAATATTCACCTACCTTAAGTAAAAATAAAAATTCTAATGCAGCGGAATTTCTCTGCAGTTGACTTGGATTCCCTGCAAGTGGATGCGCGGAGCGTTGACCGGTCTTTGGTGTTTACAACCGACACTATTGACGATAAAATTAAAGTTTTTAACCAGTTATGACAGATATGCACCTATTAAACCGGTAGGATTAAACATCTTCTTGCTCCCTGGCTCTCTGAAGACCTGAGGTTACTTATTAATCTGAAACATGCAGCCAAAGCAAAAGATAAGGAAACTAACTCCCATGAACACCGCGAGAAATATATTGAAATCAGAAACCGATGTAACCGAATGTGTAGGGACGCGCAGCGACGACATATTCACAGGTGACACACAACACCACCCCGGAAAGATATGGAAATTCCTTAAAACTCTCGGTACTAGTGAAAACATGGATCCTGATAATACTTGTTTTATTGATAAAAATTTTTCAAATCGCCATTTTTCTTTGTCCGTTGCTCTTCGTAATCCAATTCTTTAATCGACCCTTGACAATATTAAAAATATTGACGACACGACCAACTCCAGACATACAACCCTTTATCCTTAACTGTTTTACCGAGATCGAGGTAAAAAGAATATATCTTGTCTATATCGTCATATACTGTTGGTGAGGATGACATAAGCCAAAAAAAGTTTGTTCCCATTATAGATATTGTGGCTCCAGGGATTACACATATATTTAAATTTTCTCTTGTTAACTGCACTTTTCCAATTATTTGGAATTCAGATAATATCATACCGTTACCTAAAACTACCAAACCAAAATTACTTACAGATTACCATCCTATATCATTTTTACCATTACTATCTAAGGCTCTTGAGCGTTTATTCCACCTTCAGCTCACCCATTTTGTTACGAAAAACAACATCCTTAGTTCCTATCAATCTGGTTTCCGATCCGGTCATAGCACCACTACTGCTTTAGTTAAGATCGCGGATGGTATTTGAGGCGGCATGGACTCTAAACGACTTACCATACTTACGTTATTAGACTTCAGAATTGCTTTCAACACCATTGATCACGAAATACTTATCAGTATTCTGCAGTCATTTAATATCTCGCCATCAGTCCTTGAGTGGCTACGAAGTTACACCTCGGGACGAGGACAGAGGGTTAAAATTGCCGATACTTTTTGAGCTGGGCCACCATTACCGCTGGCGTTCCGCAAGGAGGTGTACCATCTCCACTTCTATTTTCTCTTTTTATTAATAATATTATTCAGTTTATTTCCTCATCCTTACGCGTCTTGGTAATCTTCTCTCTGTTCCAACCAAATTTTCAATTGCGGAATCGACAATTTTATCGCTATTGGACTACGCAGATAGTTGCTATGTTAATTTAACGGAAGAGCGTCTTCAAAATTTAGCGATAAGGTTTATTTCTTGCATTCGAAAGTTTGAGCAAATAACACAGTATCGAATAAAACTTAAGTGGTTGCCTATTCGACAATACTACTTGACCCTAAAACATCTGCTTATCTGAAAGAAAAGTATGAATTTCGCAACTCCGATGGTAAGGCGTTGCGATCTGCAGCTAATCTCCTTCCTCATATTCCTGTCCACTAAACAAAATTCTTTAATTCTTCTTTTATTATTAAATCTATTTCAGTATGGAAAAGCCCTGCCTACCAATGTTAAATGTACCCAAAACTTAAATAACTTTTAAAATATGTTGAAAAATTATTATCTGTCCATCTAAAATATATTAAATATACATCTTTGATTAATGTTTTCGTATAGTATGTGTTATTGTATGTATGTATATTTTTATGTATATGTATTTGTATGTATGTAAGTATATATGTATTACTGTATTTATGTGTAGCTATCGATATTACGATTTGGCTCTACCTCCCCTTAAACATAAATATTTTTCCTCACAAGGTTGCCAGGAAGAAATTACTACCTGAGTAATAAGGCCACCTTTGTGTACGTAATATAAGTAAAAGTGTTTCTTTTGAATTGTACGTTTGTTAAGTGCACATGGTGAATATTTTATACATTCATGCACTCATTCATTCATTCTAAAAGCGTTACGACGGCGCATCGACGGTACATCATATTCATGCCAGGGATCCCTGGCAACTCTCTTGCCCCTGAATTTCTTTATAATAAAGTTCACTTATCCTTTGAAGTTTCACTTCTACTATATGTAAATATTATGATGATTATATATGCCTTAATAAACAATAAAAAAAAGAACTTTATTATATTTATTGTTGTACAATGTGACAGCGGAAATAAAATATATTGATTCTTATACGAGGGTCGATTGATAAGTATCCGTAACGACTCAGATAAACTTTAATAATCTATTTAAAACAATTTAATTTTTCAACGTAGTTTCCGTTTACCTCGATACATTTAGTACAGCGCTTCATCAGTGCCGTTACGCCAGTTTCATAAAATGTTTTCTCTAACCCGTCAAAATACTTGTCTACGGCGACAATGACTTCATCATTCTAAGAAAATATTCGGCCACCTAGACATTTCTTGAAATTTGGGAATAAGTGGAAGTCGCACGGGGCCAGGGCATCTGGGGAGTAGGGGGGATGCGGTTACAATCCGAACCGAAACTCTTTAGGTTGGCAACTGAAACCCTTGTCGAGTGTACAGGTGCGTTGTCGTGGTGGAATAAAACATTATCTTTCCCTAAATTCTTGAAATTTCTTTCGGATTTCTTCACAAAATTTTTGCAGCAAGATTGCATAATACACTCCGTTTATTATTTTTCATCTCAGCAAATAATCCACTAAAATAATCCCTCGAGCATCCCAAAAAACAATCGCCATCACTTTGGCAACACCGTTTTTGCTTTCGTCGGTCAGGTTCTCCGCTCTCAGTCCACTGTTAAGATTGTTCTTTTGTTTAAGGAATACAATGACGTATCCGTGTTTCATCTACTATAACGTAACGCCGCAAAAACTCGTTAGTATGACGCTTAAGCAGTGCCAAACACTCCGATGAATCGTCCACTCGACGTTGCGAGTGCTTAACAGTGAGCAAACGCGGTGCCCATCGCGCATAAATCCTTTTCATGCGCAAATATTGGTGCAAAATGTTGAAAACGCGTTCAGAGGAAGTGCTCACCATCTTTTCTATCTGCCGCAACTTTAAGCGCTGATCATTCAGAACGATTTCTTGATATTTTTGATCATGTCCGGATTTCTGAATTCATTTGGAAGGCCGGACCTGTTAGCGTCTTCGCAGCTCTGTCTCCTACGTATTAGATCAGTTAAACAGGCATGAATTGTACTCAATGCTGGAGCAGTATTACCCAAAACTGTCTAGCTTGACATTAATATGGATTGCTGTTTTCTTATAAAAACGAAAAATTTTATCACAGCATGAATTTGGTTTCTTTCCGTTGTTGAGAAAATTTACGGCAGAGGAAGTTAGTTCTAGATCACCTCACACAAATTCTATCAGTTCGAGAATAGAAAATAATGTAATAATTTTTACCTGTCTTTTTTAAAGTTCCGGCCAGTTATCAATCAGCCTGGTAAATAAAATCTTATTTATTTGATAAGTTTAGAATAAAATCTTGTTTATTTGATAAGCTAATAATATATGATAAGATACATTATAATATGATTAAGTCAGCTTAAAGTAATAACATTTATGAGTTATTTTAACAATTTGGGATATAACTTATGTAGTATATTTACAACCATAAAATCTTTATTATAAAATAGCTTAAATATGAATTGTTGCTTAAGCAATTTGTGTTAATCCTTGTGCAGTATTATTAGAATATTCAAATCTATATTCTAGGGATTATTTTATGAAACTCAAAAATCTACTACCGTACTACTAGTGAACCCTGAGCTTAAAATTTAATTGAAGAAGAAAAGATCCCCCAAAGAGCACAAATTTTCCCCTAGGCGAAGTTACTTTAGAACTTGTTCATTGACACTCGAAAACAAAGTGGAGGAGGTTCTCTTCTCTCACACACTGTATATAGTTTGGATCGCCCTTTTTAAACTTGCAGAGTGGGATGTTCTGGGTGCAAGTACGGTATCAGATAACCAAATTTTTTCTATTGATGTTTCGAGAGGTAAACTAAGTTGTGGGGAGTGGTTCGTTCACAATGGTCCTATATCAGATACTTCTGTTTTTCGAGCACTAATAGAAATAGAATTTAAATTGGATATAATTATGGGATTTCACTTTTGAAAGATAATCAGTACAGTAAGGGACCCTGTCGGGAGGTATGCCGTTCTCTGAAGCCCCGGATGCGAGTGTATGCGATACCTCGTTAACCATTACGCCCACGTGTTAAGGAATCTGCTGTAAACGAACATACATATCAATCTAAGGATACATTTCTACAAAATTTCATATATTCATGAATTTCATGACAAAAATATATATATGGCATCTTAGCGAGACTAGAACCTTTTCTTTTTGAAGCGTGGAAACGCATTTACGCGCCTCCACCGGCCCTGGGCGGGGTCCAGTGGTGTGTGGGACTCGCGGTACATGGTAGTGACGAAAACCCACAAAAAGCACCACGAGCGCCATCAGTGTCACCCTTGGTGAGGTGCCCTGGAACAACAATCATCAGGGCACCTCGACGGGTAGTCAGCCGCCCATAGGGACCAACTCCACCTCCACAGATGGGGTCGCCCAGCACCACAGGACAACCCCACCGACTTTGGGATAGTGCAAATCCTCGCCCCTTGCCACCACCACGACAAGGCTTGAACCATGGTGGGGAGCGGGAGTAGAACCTGCGACAGCCAGCGAAACATTATTCAAGCTACGATACCACTGCACCCGCCGGTCGATAATTTATTTTAATAACGTTCGTACAATTATAGCGATATGGATATAAACAGCAATATATAAAGTATACGAGGACATTAGGCGCCATTTTATCACTGACGGTTACAAACGATGGAAGACAAGACGATAGAAATGTTTGTGTATTACTTTATCTTTATAATAAGTTCTGTGTTTTTATACCTTAACTATTTCTTACATAAGAGAAGACAGTATTGGAAAATAAGAGGAATTCCCGGACCAAAGCCCCATTTCTTATTCGGTAACATAACAGAAAGTGCTTTGAGAAAAGAAAACATGGCAGAAACACTTAAAAAAATTTACGACGCATTCCCCAATGAACAAGTCGTTGGTGTGTTCAGAATGACAACACCGTGTATATTAATTCGTGACTTGGATCTGATTAAGAATATCATGATCAAGGATTTCGATAAATTCTCGGACCGTGGTGTGGAATTCAGCAAAGAAGGTTTGGGCGCCAATTTATTTCACGCAGACGGTGAAACCTGGCAAGTGCTGCGTAATAGGTTTACTCCCTTATTCACAACGGGTAAGCTCAAGGACATGGTATATTTGATTAAACAACAAAGTAATATAATGATGAAACATATAGACGAATTAGTGGGTCAGAAATCAGAACATGAGATAATGCAGTACCTGCGAACATATACCACTTCAACGATAGCCTCCTGTGCTTTTGGTATGGAGTTTGACATAATTAACGAGTCACTGATGAAATATCTCTCAAGAATAGACAGTCTAACGCTAAATTGCAATTTTTTCCACGAAATAGACATGATGTTCCCCGGTTTGTTGAAAAAAACAAACATTTCCCTATTTCCGTCGGATGTCCAAAACTTCTTTTATAACATGGTAACCAAAGTTATAAATGAAAGGAATGGAGAGCCATCAAAAAGAAACGATTTTATGGACCTAATTTTGGAAATGCGACAACAAAGCGGTATAAGTATGAGACAGAATGACAAAGGGCAAGAAAGTTTAAAAATTACTTTAACAGACGACGTTATCGCTGCCCAAGCTTTAGTTTTTTACGTTGGTGGTTACGAAACCAGCGCATCGATTCTAACATATCTTATATATGAACTTTCCAGAAATCCGGACATTCAAAGTAAGTTTATTAAAGAAGTTGATGATGTGCTACAAGAACACAAAGGTGAGATCACTTATGAGAGTGTTACTAATAATCCGTACATAGAGATGGTATTTAATGAAGTGTATAGGAAATATCCGTCAGTGCCTCTATTAAGAAAGGCAAATACGAATTATAAAATTCCGGGAACTAACTTGAGCATTGAAAAGGATACAGTGGTGTTGATACCGCATCTCGGCATTCATTATGATGAGAAGTATTACCCAGAGCCAGAAAAATTTGATCCGGAAAGATATTCACCGGAAAACATGAAAAATAGGCACAAATGCGCGTACCTTCCTTATGGAGTGGGACCTAGAAACTGTATAGGTGAGTCTATAAAATATTTGTCTGGCCACACCTGCTTGTCTTTACTGCGACCAAGAAGCTTATTATATTTGGTTAGATTGGTTTATTTCAAAAAACATTACATGCTGCATTGCAGCTAATTAGAGCCACCACGGCTTCTCTTGCACATCATACCACCTCAAAGTGCACACCCTTTCGCGATCCATGCCGTTTGTGAGTTTCCGGTGTTTCTTTAGCTGGAAGAAAGGTTGATATCATCGGGTGCGTATAACATTAATATGGATGTCCATGGCTGTTCATCAAGAGGATCTGATACCCGTTTCACCCGTTGTACAATAAAAATAGTTTAATTAGAAGTATCTCATTTTTGTACATTTCAATTTTCCACGGACGGTTTGTTTGACCATTTAAAAACTCTTCATTAATAATCAATCTCTTCGGTCCAGTACAAAATCTCTGTCTATAAATATTTTCTTATTTATGTTAGCTAGAGGTAGTTAATACCTTGCTGCATTGCAGCTCGATAGTGCCGGCACGATATGGAAATTACTGCTCGCTCACAGGATACCGCTTTAAAAGTAAGGCATATGTCCAGCAGTGGACCGATAAGGGCTGATAATAATTTTAATTTAATAATTTAAAAAAAAATTGGTTATAACGAAACAAACAATATGTAAAAAATCATTATGATTTTATATTGTGTACTTAGAATTTCTAATGGATGTTCAGTAATTTTTTTTTGTATTTGTTCATATATCCACGGCATGGGCGGAATTCGAACTCGATGCTGCTGCCGTGCCTATGCACTGTGCCTTATTCAGGTGTCATAAGTAAAGCTTATTGTTTTGCAACCATTTTCTATTCTATTTTTTATCAACTCATCCATTAGGTCATGAATATAGAAAAAAACGATTTATTTAAAAAACGCGATATTTTTTCTTTAAGAGCATTTTTTTACAAATTGATTTACATTGAAAAATTAAAAATCTCTTTTTAAATAATCGATTATTTTCGTAAAAACTCTCATTGCTAACCCTCGTCGTAAGCGTGCAATCATTGTTTTTGTAGTATATAAGGGCCAAGGACAAATAACTAGCTATCCCATTACTTAAACTCCTTGTCTTTATTTTTTTTTGTACAAAAATCCTTTTGTACAAAAAATAACAATGTCCTATCGTGCCTTATACTAGATACTCTACTCTAAAACCAAAATGTAAACAATATTTTTTCCGCATCTGACAATGGCTCAGCCCTTCTGCCGCATATTAATCAATGCCGCCGTAAACTGATATCTTCAGTGTCGCATTTCGTGCTGTTTGTGAGCAGCCGGTGGCTCACTGAGCGGGGGCGAAGGAGAGAAACGCATCGGCGTAATAATAATAATGTGGATGTTCATGGGCGTCGGTAGTCGTAAAAAGTAATCGATTGCTCGTTTGCCCCCTATTTTAAAAAGAAAAATGTTGTGGAAGCTGACAACTGATTACATAGCATTTAATTTAATAATCCTACATAACTGTGACCACTTATCCGCAGTACCGACACACTCCGTCAGGTGGCGCTGTAAATCGGCAATGGCGCCACAATGTATACAATTAGTTGAATGAAAAATTTCATTAAGACAGCAAAAGTACCTGACGGAACATGGCAAGTAGGTCTTAAACTACTTAAATATAAATTCAACCTAATGATTCTTGTCCGAAGTAAACTTATACAAATGTCAGTCTCGACAAACAAAAAATTTAAATACAAAAATAAATCATTGTCTATTTTTTACTTAAGATTTTATAGGTTGCCTAAATTGGCTTTTTTTTGGTGACGCATTTACTCGTCTTCACTGGCCCTGGGTGTGGGCCTGGGTGTCTAGTGGCGTCACTGTCCTGTGGTGCGGGACAACCCCATCTGTGTAGGTGACGTCGGTCCCTTACGGTCCCTTAGGGGGCTGACTATCCGTCTAGGTGCCCTGATGATCTGTCAACAAAGGCGGTGGCACTCGCGGTGGTTTTTGTTGGTGTTCGGCACTATGATGTGCCGCGAGCCCCACACATCACTAGACCACACCCAGGGCCAGTGAAGACGAGTAAATGCGAGTCGCACGCACAAACAGCTGGACTCTGCCAAAGCGATGACATAATACTCGGTTGCGGCTCGCTGCGAAAGCAGCGTTTTTGCACTTGACATATATGTCAATACGCTAATAAAAAAATAATATCCCTTTTTCAATAAACGCACACAAGTGTGTGGACAGACCCATGTGCACAATTAAATCCCCTTATTTCACCATCTACAGCCGAAAAAATGAGGTGCGTGTTCTCCGAGGCACAGGGGTTTACCACTTCCGACTTGCTGACTTTGGACTGTTAGTAGAAATTGACACTTTCGTCCGACTCGGGACTCGAGCCTGGAGCCTAACGATTATGATTGAATAAACGTATTTACACAAATACATAACATTAAATATATTATTTTATACTAGCAGTGCCCTGCTATTTCTCCCGAGCAACATGGTTCGATTCCGTATAAATTTCACATCCCCTATTTCCACCCCGTTGGGGATCGACTTTCTAAAAATCCTTTCTCAGTGCTCTTAATGAGTCATCTTCATGATGTCTAGGTACGTACGTAAGAACAGTAGTTTTGGCCGTGCGTTAATGTATAGGTTAGTCAGTTTGCCTTTTAGCATATTTACAGCGCAATTGGTAAGTAATTTTGTATTTCTTATGAGGTATTGGGCATATGTAAGCAATAAAAGTGCGAATAATTCAATGTAACCAATCAATGGAATTCATCGAATATAGTGTAATTTAGTAAATATGGCCACCCTAGACTTGATACATTCCATGATACACTCTGAGCGCTGAGTATGCAGCCCCCCCTTGCTTGTTCAATAGCGACCGTGTCATTGAAGAGCGTATTGAACAGTTCTTCAGTTCCTCTCTGCATATAATTTAATAACCCTAAAATAATGATTATTAACTTTCTTTATATGCTTCTCTAATTTATATTTAATTTTACATTTCAGGTTTGCGGTTCGGGAAACTGCAAACGCGGGTCTTCATTATAAACTTCTTCTCAAAATATCGCTTAGAGCCGTCTGAGAAGTCAAAGATATTACGTATAGACCCTAAACGTTTCACCGTTACACCATTAGAAGGATTGTATGTGAATATTATCGAAAGGAAAAGATACTAAACATGTGTGTGTTATGGGCAGTCAGGTTCTCATTATTTCAAAAGTTTCTTCAACATTTGGTTAAAAAGTTAAATAAAACTGAGATAAAATCCTTAAAAGTAGTTTCATTGTAATGAGTAACATTCACATAAACTTAAGACATCAAAAAAATAATTTATCAAAATAACCTGTTAATGTAGTAAAAAGAAATGATATTCGCAGATACCACTCATTGGCTCGTAAACTACGTAAAAGTAATACTTTTAATATGCCTAACCAGGCAAAGATGATAAGATTGAATTCACCTTTTAGTACACAATTAAGTCATCTACCTACAGAAGAAACTTGTGCGTCTAACGCAAAGTTAGTTGCCATTTATAAATTAGGTATATAGTAGAGGGCTCATATTTGAGCCCTCTGGGACACCAGATATACAGATTTATTATTGAGCGGAAATCTACCTGTTCAAAACAACAACTTGAATACGATTTTCGAAATATCAAGAGAACAGAAAATTTCCCATGATTCCATTGTTAGAAAATTCTTAAAAATTGTTCGTACTTTCTTTGGGTTCACTTTAACGTACCTTTAAAACTAGTAAAATAATTTTGTACTGTTTATACGCATTTAGGGACATCGTTATAATTATAACAGCAAATATTCATGTCTAAAAATGTGCGTAGTCCCTTATTTATTTTTAAACATTACATGGACAACAAATTTTTATTTTATGTGGCACAGTACTTATTAATAATTTTCGATGCGATATCACCGGAATCGATATCCGAAAATCAATACAAAATATTAATATATCGTATTGTGTTTTATCCATATACAAGAATATTCCTACGTATCAGGCATAACTATCTGAGACACAAACCTTTACGGTACTTAGCATAGGGCTAGGCTAACGTGTATAAGTTCTCATATTTAAACTATCTAAATAGAATTTACAAAGTTACATAATGATACTATAATTAGAAGTTTGTAGAATTTCGTGTAATTACATTACAATCCTTAGGTGTTATTACACCTAAGAGTTGTAGTATAGATATTTTGTTACAGCTTCACCGTACAAAAGAAATGTGGGCACTCCAGGAGTGCCAAAGGTAATGAAATTTCGAAAAAATGTCCAACGCTCTGTAAAAAAATTCTCATTCGAAATAAATATTAGTTTGAGTATATTCATCGGCACTATCTGTGCTGGATGTACGGATGTTTGTTACACGATCACGAACGAATTTTGATAAAACTTGGTAATGCTGTAAGATGTCTATATAATAAAACAGTAAAAAAGTGTGTCAGTACATTCAATATTTGTGGAAGTAATGGACGGATTTGAATGAAACTATTTTTTCTTGTATAGCTTATGAGCATGGGCAACATATAGGGTGCAATTTGTTTGGAAAACTGGAACATCTGATGCAAAACCTTCAGAGACTAGCTGAGCCATAAGGAATATAGAACAGATGTCTAAACACAAGTTATTCAGGATTGGAAAATTAAAGATCTGGTGATACACGGCGTAGAACCGACAAATTTCAGCTAAACAGTAAGACTTTTAGTTTGTCCAGACATTAAATTTCTCACTTAACATTAGCTGGCAGTACTTTCAAGTAATAGTTAAAACGCAATTTTAAATGACCACGGAAGATTGATATCCTTGAAGCTTGGTATTACTTTCATCATTATTACTATTATTTTGCTAAAACTCCCGTATGTCCCACATCCGCTTTTTGGAAGAGGTATTGTCATGTTGCCTTAGAGCAGGTAGTGCCATGCATGGTGCATAACACTACATCCTCTTGTGCAACGAAATTGGGCCGGCACGATCTGGGAAGTACTTCTCACTCACTTGATACAGGCATAAAGTGATTCGTGCGATCTGTGAGTAGCCAGTGGCCCATTAGGGTGGGGTCATAGGGGGGTAGCGCATCTCCGTAACTATCATGCGAATATCCATGGGCGTCGTTCTCAAATGATCCGAATGCGCGTTTGCCCCCTTATGCTATAGAAAGGACATACACAATATGTCCTCGGGCTTACGTGTATATTATTCTGAGCACCTAACTATTTTCGTTTCCATCATCATCTTCGCGACACGGGGGCCTACCCAGTAACTCAGGGTCTATCTAAGTGTCTGATATGTATTCGTAATGTAATAATAGCCAATTATCTCCCGCGTGTCGTGTCCAAAAGCAATGAAGCAATTAGTATCGCTGCGTCTCATCATATTTAACACTAAACAGTTGACAGGGCCCAGAGGCGAATACCAAGTACAATAATGGCCTTATCTCCCGCGTGTCGCTGACAGAAGTAATGAAGCTATTGGATGTGCAGTTTCATTTGATATCATTTTTGAAACGTAACAATTTAATGAGTGCAAGGCCGTGACACCTGTGGAGGTAGGGGGCTTAGCCCCCCGTTTTCACAGCTANNNNGCACTGTATTTGTAATGCAATTATAGCCAGCCATCTCTCGCATATCGTAATTAATGAAGCTGCTAAGTACCAATGTTACAGTGTTTTATCTCATCTAAAACTAAATGTTTTAATAAATTAAAGTTGGGGGTCGGAGACCCCTGTTATGAAAGATGAAATATATTATATACCGAGAGTAGCAATTTGGCCTGCAATAGTAGCCACTTATCTCCCGCAAGTCGTCTTATGTAATGATAAAGTTATTGCAGCGTCATATTGTTTTTCCAACTTAATGTAATAAGCACCAGGGCCGTCGCATCGATAATATATGTCATATCGTGAACGTGGTAATCACGCTGTAATTGTTGTGTAATAATCTCCCACCCGTTGCCTACAAAAGTAATGAAGCTATTTGTATTAAAGCGTCATGTTACCTTTGCATCTTAACAATGTAATTAATGTCTAGTAATGTGTATATTTTCATGTCTGATAATAAATGTCTTAATAATCTGAGTCCAGGCCCGTAGCAGCAGACAACGATTAGCTCTGTTCGAGAATTGGTCCCAGTGTGCATAGCCTTTACGCAAAGGCTGAGGAAGTTGATAGTGCCTAAGAAATAAATAGTTGGTATAATCGGGATAGATTGTCACAGGCGCGTAGGAGGTAGCTTAAGGGAGGATGCAAAGTTGTAGTTAAATGAGCGGATAAGGATAGAGACCATAGATGAAGTTTAAAGTTGAATTTCAATAACAATGACCAAAAATGTTGACGTGGCTTCGATATTACGTGATGAGCATACCTGTAAAAGAAAGCGTGGTACTTTATAGTAGCACTCAGGATGCAGCATCGACATATCACAGTTAACGTGTTGGAGACTGGCGGTAGTCCGAACACTACATTTTCATTAAATATATCGGTGTTAACTCAAAGATTTTATGCACAGACTGTAACTCGCTAAAGCTTTCATTGGTGTTATGTCCTGTGCCAGTCGGTCAGGTTTTTTTTTTTTGGATATATGCCGCGTGCGTCTTTAAAATTGCTATAATGCGTTTTCGCAAAGTAAAGACATGGTAGAGGCGTGATACCCAATTTTTTTAAAAAGTCGCTCACATGTCTCATATGGTGGCTCACTACAGATTGCTCTAACGCACTTTCTGTGCTAAAAAACCTTATTGATGTCAGTTGAGTTGCCCCACAGTAGTGGACAGTATCTGAGTATAGACGCTATATAACCGTGGTAGTCCGCAAGAACAGTGGGTAAGGAAGGTGTTGGTCTCAATCTACTAGAGACATACACGGAATTATTCACTTTGTTACAAGCTTTCTCTAAATTCCATTTTTCTTCCACTCTAAATTCTCATAGAGATATATACCCAAAAATTTACTTTGGTGAACCTTTCGGATAGTTTCTATTCCATGTGTTATATTTAATTTTTAAGGTTTAAACCAAATGCAGTATATTTAAACTGCATAAAGTTTGTTTTGCTAGTATTTATATTTAGGTTATTATTATTTAGCTAATTAATTAATGGTAAACTCTAAAAAAGTCTAAAATATGTTTATACTGTAAACGGGACTTGCTCATTAAATATTTCAATCGAAGTACTCACCTCAACTCTCGACGTATCGACGTATTGCTGTAGCAATTATATTTCCGATACTTAAATATTTTATAAAAAAAAGTATATCTGTCATCTTTGACTGTTAGATGAGAGGTGTATCGGTATCAAAGAAATGTCACACTTTTTTCTCTTCGGCGTGGTTTGGACGACGGGTTGATTTGAGGCTGACGCTGTCTGCCTACAGTAAATCATAATTAAATAGTTTTATCCTTTCCGCCGTAAAAAAAAAAACGAAAAATACGTGAATTCTTTATTTCTTGATGACGCCATGTCTCATATCTTGTGTTTGATGTTACAATGTCTTAATCCCCTTATGTTTATATTGTAATTACTTATTGGTTGTGTGTTCCTTTTCAGAGGTCTACTCCCTTTTGTCCTTCTTGTTTATTTAATGAAGATGTATATAT
>JAFELO010000994.1:0-33722 GCA_017140195.1 Eumaeus atala
CTCAATGTGTTGATCCCTCTCCAAGTGGGGAGCACGGAGACATGTTCCATAAAGTCAATGTGTTGCTCGCTCTCCAAGTGGGGAGCACGGAGACATGTTCCATAAACAATGTACCATCGTTTTTGTTTATTAACTATTGACAGAAATTATGAAACATGATGAAATGCTACCGGTAAACCGTGTTTATGCAACAATTGTCGTCTAATGAGTACGCCGCTACAGGCTCCTTTATCTTTAGACGATATTTTACGGAAGCAAAATATCAGAGAAAATAGAGTATACTTCCTACGTTACATAAGCACTTGTCATGCTTCGCGACGCCATAAATCAGCAAAAACCAAATTCGTTTCGCTTACATAACTCTTTTAGTCACTGCAATTTCCTGTTTAGCAAAAACAAGTAATTATATTGCACCTCGATGTTTATTTTTAATAATAAGACGAGTCTGCATGTATAGTTTAGAATACAATTACCCCCGACTATTGACATTTCACCTCCACAACACTTGGTCCATGTTATTGGTGGGGGATATTTTAATGCTTTGAGCCAATAACATGGACCAAGTGTTGTGGAGGTGAAATGTCAATAGTCGGGGGTAGTCTAAAATAAAGCCTCGCATGAAGATATTCGAACCAACAAACTGCGTATCGGAACTCGTAACAAAACTAGACTGCGGCGCTTTTGTGCATTAGACACTCCAAGTGAGAACTTAGCCATATTGAACGCTGCTTCTATTTGGGAGTAGCTAAATGTCGCGAGTCGGTTAGGGTTACCAAAGGTTGTAGTGGATTTGTCAAGTCCCTTTCATTATCCTATTTAGGTTGACAGACACGCTCCAGACAATCACACGCACGCACGTATCATGTGTGCGTGTGCGAACGTTACTCTTGAGTGTGTCTACTTACTGTTAGCGGAGAGCAGCGCGCGTGTGAGCGCAGGCGCGGCAGGCGGCGTGCTGCCGACAGCGGGCGCGTGTCGCGGACGGCGCAGCTCGTCGCGCATAGACGGCAGCGCCACGAGCGCCACCGATAGCAGCAGCACCAGCAGGCACGTGGCCGGCTGCGCCGACTTGCCGCCGCCGCCAGTTACGCTCGACAGCACGCTCTGACGATAGACAAAATTATACACAACACCATTCTTACTATACAAAAATTCCTCTCATATTCATGAGTATATTACATATACTTACCAGATGGTAAGTTATTATAAATACATAATATACCACTAGATTAAATAAAATTTGAACCTGGTGGTAATAATAAAAATGCCAAGAAATTTTTACTAGAAATTTGTGCAAAAACACTATTAGAATTGTAAGTGTGTCAGTTTCTAGGATCTGATTGTGTTACTGGCTCCTATACTGTAATGAGTACAAGTCGTCCGTGAACACATCTGACGAAGCCTCACCTGCAACCTCTTCAGCTGTTGTGACAGCGTCTGGTTCTGCGACTGCAATATCTTTATTCTCCGGATCAGTGTCTGGTTCTCAGCTGTGCACTGTTTGACCCTGGCGACAAAACATTTCTATCGTTTAATATTGACTTTATGTGTCTACGGTCTATGTACTGAATAGATTCTCATTTTCCGCTTTCACCTATGGATACAGTGATTGCGGAGGAAGGTTTAGGAGTATAATTTGTTAAGATAGCCATCCTGTTCTGTGACATTCATGAGCAAAGCCGGGGCGGATTGCTACTTTACGTGCTGAGTTTGTTTCGTTGTTGAACGTGCTATGCTCAGGAACTACTGCAGCTATTTGATAAAATCTTTCACTGTTAGTAGTCCATTTATCAAAGCAGGCTACGACGTCGTAGTCATTTCGTCGTATAACATTACGGCTAGCCATTTTTAAAACAGGGCCGTTTTGTTTTGTTGCGAGCTAACTCTTAGACGGATTATCATAGCGAGCTGTTCTTCAATATGGCGGCAGACGATTAGCCACATTGAATCTTTTGAATTTAGGCAGCGATAGTGATCGATACAAGTATAAAATTTGGCCAAGTGTTTTGAGTGCAATTAAAAAATAACCTAACCACAAAGGCTCAGTCGGGAGCTACGCTCCCGCCTAAACCTTCGAACCTATCTATGTTATATGTGCATAGTTTCTACGCCTAACCCGTTCTAGCTGTATTCAATGTGGCTAGTCGTTCGCCCGCCACAAAATAAAAAGACCCTGTTTTTTGAAAATGGCTAGCCGTAATGAAATACAGCTATTAGGACAATCCGACGGCGTCATGTATACCATCACGGCGGAATTACATGAATGTGCGTGACGCTGCTAGTACGATATATCTATGACTACTCACGGGGACGAGTAGTACATTGTACTTTGACGTCCCAATGACCTTTGGGGTCAACTGCGATGAGAGTCATGCATGTGTTTATCTTGTACACATATTATATACTTGTTTTGCTTCTAATTATTACATTATATACGTGCAGTCCGGGGACTATCATCTACAAATTGGCCGAACTGACCCAATAAATACTTTTTGCGACATTATGGCATGCAAATTAAACATTTTGTATTATTACAGTCACTTTTAGTTTTTTCATTGCTGCATTGCAGTGTCTGCGCAGCTAGGAATTTCTTATAATGCCGGCATAGTGACACGTGATAAAAAATGAGAAACAAAATCTAAGGACAGGTTTTATACGCATCGAGAGCCGATAGAAAATACAGAATTGTGATAAAAAGAACAACAAGTCGTCCTTGACATTTTTGTAAAACACTAAAAACGTCTCTACACTTCCAAAACACCGGTACGAGATGTGAAGGTCAGCGCATCAATTATGTCGCCTCACGTCTGGCCAAATACAGAGCGGCTCGGACCTTTCATTGAGAAGAAAATATCGAGTTGTACCACATGCCTTCCGGTAGCCTTACGCGCCCTAATATGGCGTCGAGTGTTTCGCCACTCTCATTGACTTATCCAGGAAACCTTACATACTTTTATAGAGTTTATTATATTTATGTCGAAGTCGGATTGTCTAAATTTACGTATGTCTTTACGTCTAGCCTTTTTAAAAAAACAGGGCTGTTTTGTTTAGCGGCGGGCCAACGATTAGCCGGATTGAATACGCGTGAGTGAAATTTCGCCAGAAAGTGTTATTAGTTATTCAACAAAACTAGCCGTAATAAAATGAAATGGGCTATTATCCACCTCTTTGACAGGCTTTAGTGTCCAGTTTTAATTAACTCTCGCAGCACTGCTTGACATGAATACAACAATTTGATGGTTCAGATGGGAGCGTAGCCACAATATTGAACATCTCGCAATGAGTCGTAATGTAAAACGGCGATTTCCACAAAACGACTACGACAAATATACTTTTTATTATAAAATTCACTAGGCGCGATGGGCATCTTTGAGGTGGACAAGGACCATTGAACCCACGTCAACGTTACCAACACCACCGACTTGTAGGGTACCTGACACACATATCACATATGGTGTTGGCCAGCAATGCTTTAAGGTTATTGTATGGCATTAGATGTCATTAATTAATCCGTGAATACACCCTGTATTCATGGATGTGGGAAAAATTACACAAGTATTAGTTCCAATTTTACCAATGAAATAGAATTGAAAACAAAATCAACAAGTAGAATTTTTGCGTGGTATGCGGGTCGCGACAGTATTATTAATTTAGAAGACATGGAAAATTTACACTATAATCATATAATGATTCATATTTACGTCGTCATTATCACCTACTGCGAACAGGACTATAACTCAGTTAATTGTTTCATATTGTAAATACATAGCGTAATTGAAATACTTCTCTTGCGGGTGGTCCAACTTACACCGGACATCGGTGGATCGATATGGATTAAATATTATTTATTACAATGAAGGATATCTGATTATAAATTTTTACCTTTCCTTAATAATGGAACATAAAATATTTTACGACAGTTTCAGTATAATGTGAAAGTAAGAAAATAGAATGTACAAAATGAAACAAAGAATTGTACGCCCCACTTCACAGCGGTGTCACTACCAGCTTAAGACTTAATCTTTATTTGCGAAATCTGTACAGCACCGTGGCAGTGCAGCTTTTTTCACGATTGTATTAAATTCCACTACGTCGCACACATGCGCTTATATCGTTCACGAGCATCGTCGTATTATTAAAGCACAGAACTGGAATACGTTTGATCAGTCCGCAAGCAAGATACAAAACCCATAAAATATTCACACCAACAGGGGGTGTAACATTATATACGAGGGTGGATCTAAATTTATTTTTATTTTTCGACATAGTCTCCATCTAGTTCAACACACTTCCTCCACCTGAACTGCAACTTGTTTATCCCCTAGAAAAAAAAAAAGATTCCCGAAGGTCGGCGAAATAATCGTTTACTGCGACTATCACCTCATCTTTGGTCGAAAATTTCGAGCCACCCAAATGTTTTTTTAAATTTGGAAAAAAATGATAATCCCAGGTGGCTAAATCCGGCGAATAAGGTGGGTGGGGCAGCAATTCGTAGCCACAATCATGGATTACAGACATTGTTTCAACCGAAGTGTGAACACGTGCATTGTCTTGATGAAACAAAACTTTCTTACGCAACATTCCCGGGCTTTCTTCTTCTATTTCTTCCAGAAGTATCCGTAAAAGGTTACAATAATAACTAGAATTTATAGTTTGACCTTTCGGTAAATAATCGACAAAAATAATGCCCTTCGCATCCCAAAAAACAGAAGCCATGACTTTGTTAGTCGAAAAAACGACCTTAGCCTTTTTCAGTGTAGGAGCGTCTGATCTTTTCCACTGTTTCGATTGTTGCTTTGATTTAGGAGTATGGTGGTGAACCCAGCTTTCATCCATGGTAAAAAATCTATACAAAAAGTCTCGGGATCAGTCTCAAAAAGTCCAAACAGTCCCGCGAAATTGTGTATCGAACTCGTTTTTGTTCAGCTGAAAGCAACCTCGGGACCCAGCGAGCAGAAACCTTATGGAACCCCAACTCTTCCGTTATTATGTGTTGCACCCGGCCATAACTAATGTTTGTTATCTCAGCTATCTTACCAATGGTCAAACGTCGGTCACCCGGTACGAGATCACAAATTTTATCGATGTTTCCTTTCGTGGTAGAGGATGTAGGCCTTCCACTCCTAGGATCATCTTTAATGCCCTCACGACCGCGTTTAAACTCAGTTACCCACTTCTTGGCACTGGAATACGATGGAGCAGACTCCCCCAAAGTGCTCACCATATCTTGATGGATGTCTTTTTGTGATAAGCCTTTTTTATTGAGGTACTTAACGACTGCACGGTGTTCAATTTTCTCCACTATTGAGAATTGGGTCAGATTGCTTCAAACAAATAATCACAGAAAATTTATATTGTGCAGTATCAGAATGAAACTGCGCACAATAAATCAATGTGTCATCACATACTAACAAATGACGGTAGATTTAAAAAGATTTCATAGTTCCATGTAGGTTAGACCACGAACTTTTAGATCCTCCCTAGTATCATTAACCCGATCTTTAGGCCACCCGGACCCACATCATCCGCACTAAACGCGACAACATGGCCACTTCGCACCTGGTTTATGTGGGGCACCTACTTATGCGGGACATTACCAGCATTCGTCGACAACCTAAACATTCATAAACGTCAAAAAAGTATTGGGTTTACAAAATTATCTATTTAAAATTTATTAGTGTAGGACAGCCCTTGAAATTCTTATAAATGAAATGTTTAATGTCAAATATACATTCGATCAGTTAGAGTAGAAGTAGAGTACAACATTTTTCTTCAATTTAATTTAGATATAAATTGCAATATAAATTCTCTTTCATTTTTCGGTACCTTTACAGCTTGGCCTCTTTAAAATGGGACCGTAACCGATTTTGTTTGTGCAGTTATAGTTACGGTGATAAGAATCAGCTGACGCGTTACCTACGCCATTAACATATAAGACTACGAGAGTTCGCGATTTATAAAGGTTGAGCAACAATGACCTATAGGAGAGCTAGTTGCACTCGTGTGACAGTAGACACGCCACGAACCAGTTATGGCTCGCTGTTTGAAGCCACGACATAATAATCCACGTGGCAACATAGGCGGTGACTAAGGTGAAAAACTGACGTTACAAACTCATTGGCGCCAATTATCCTTATTTGACTCATCCTTCAAAAATGGAATCTCCATCTTTTTGCCAGTACAAAATAAAAAAGCAACTATCTGTAGAGAGGTTTTGTGTTTGATACGGTAAATGTTGCATCAGAAAGTGAATGTCAGGAATGAGTCACCGTAGACAGTTCAGTAGCCCGAGTCAAGAACGTAGTATCTACACAAAGTACTCTAATTGAGATCAAGCATTATCCATCTAAGTAATGTTAGAAATTGTTCCGATCGTAGAAACATCTTATTTAAATAATAATCTATTGTATGCAGGAGAGTTTACACTTAAGTAATACTACACAAAATGTATTTTATGTATAACCGCCTTAGATGAAGAGATTTGGCAGATACCTACACTCAGCATTGGGCGCCCTTGGGTTGAAGAACTTGTACTCGATCTATGCTCGGTGTCCAGATAACTAACTAAACGGGTTGTGTAAAGGGCATCAGAATATATGCATACAGAATTGTATGTACTTTAGTTGTGAGGCATCCCTCTGGGAGTCGATATTCATCATTAGGATATTCGACTACTCAATTACGTTCTCTATGTAATTAAAATTATAAAGATATACATCTATGAATCGGGCTTGTGTATATTTAATAAGCACTACGCAAATGTAAAGTCCACTGCGCATATATAAAGTCCGAGGACTTTACATTTGCGCAGTGCGCAATAGTAGTAGTTCACACTAACAGTTCAACTAAGTGCTACCTTATGTACCGGTATGCTTCAGTCGCTATGGTAGCGGGCCCGTATCGACACTTCGCACAAATGTAAAGTAGTTAATGTTTCTTATCTACAAAACATCTGTTTTGGTAACAATAACAGTTTAGGTGCCACAGTGACCTAAGATAATTAAGATTACTTTTATTTTACAATTTTCCTCCATCCATGCTTGGCCCATTTTATCGACACAAGGATCATACATGAATATTAATTACTAGACAGTATTCGCAAAGGGATATTAGATATAGAAAAACCGAAATGCCCAGTCCTGATTCTATGGCAATGCAGTAATTGCAAAAATGTGTATTTAAAAATCTTAAAGATCCAACAAAACTATTTCAGTAATTTAATTTCAATGTATGAATTATACATATGTTTATTTAAAGCATAACCTTAATACACTTTACTCACATGTATCAAACAATATGTTTAAAAGTTTTGACAAATATTAACTTTGTAAATGAACGAAATAGAAAAGATCAGTGAATGTGGCGGTAATTTCTAAACTAGTAATCAAACACACCTTGTCGGTATGGCGAAGACCAGCAGAAGTTGCGTTTGCGACACTTAGCCTTGCATTCAAACCACACGCAGCTTAAAAGTAAGGAGGTATGTGTTACCTGTCCTCCAGCCCGTCAACGTATTCCTTCTTGCGTTTCCTCGAGTCCTGGGCGGAGATCTTATTCCTGATCTTGCGGCGGATCCGCTTCAGCTCCCGCTCCTCGTGCTTGGTGAGCGGGTAGCTGGTCGGCAACGTGATGCCCTCCTTCGCCAGCAATCGGCGCTCCTCGGCGGTTAGAACGAGACGGGGATATCCGTTGCGGCCGTCGTTGATTTGCGTGTCCTTCTGGTCATCGTCGTCATCACTTCGGTCGCTGCCCGACTCATCTGAGGAGCATACATGATGATAAATTCGGGAAGTTTGCGCTGAAAGGACCTTCAATTATAAACACTTTTTTACTCTTTAAGTATCTAAGACGCGCAGTACAAAAAAAAATATAAGGAGTAAAAAATAGTGAAACAGTAACCGCTCCATGCTACATCAGCGTAACGCTTTCAATTTACACCTCTGCCTCGGTCACGTCCCTTACGCATTTTGCACTTCAGTATCATGTTCGTTAAACACCAGTCGCATGTCGGTGACACGCAAAGTTCTCTTACATATTAAAGTCTTTTTTCATTATACCAGAAAAATATTAGTGTTTCTACATGAAGTCTATACGTTTACATGTATTGAAGTGCATCCTCTGTATGACTCAGCGCACTATAACTTATCTATGTTTATTTTTTACAGGAACAAATTTCACAAAAATATCATTAACGTGAATGTACGTAGAGACAGCTAGTTTAAATGTTGTATATATTTATGGTTATAATTTTATAGAAAGTACTGTCTCTATTTGACCGGTGAGTCTGTCTTTCACGCTTTCAGTGTATTGTTCAGGGTTTTTTGTTACTGGCCGTGCCGTATTCTCAGCATAGATATATTACAGATAGAGTGGGGAAGCCATAGGCAGATCTATGTCTGCGAGAGTCTGTATTGGTTAATAGAGAAGGAATGTGTGATGTATAGTTCTACTATCGTCGTCTCGCATGCGCGTTGCGCACAGATATTTATGGCTTTTTTAATTTTACTTATACTAAATGGGAGCATACGAAACATCATATTTAAACTTTTGATGACTACACGTCAACATTATTGTTATCATGCGGATGCGATGCCCTCCTTCCTTCCTCCCTTGCAATGTATTCCAAATAATCCAAGTAATTTATACTTTGCACATTGTTTCTCCACAGATCATTTCTTTGGAGTCAATTGTTTAATAAATCTAATTAGATGTTAAAAAGTATTTTTTTTTAGATGAACATTTGCTATCACTTGTCGCGTTGACGGTCGCGGCTGGCCTCCCTGGTCCATTTATATCATCTAATTGATTTTCAGACCCAGATCATGAGTTTCTGGACCAACAAAAATGTATAGCTTTTTCGTATCAAGAAGTCGCTTTTTTACGCTATCGTGATTTAAGATCACGTAAAGCCTGAAAATGCAAAGCACATTACATATTATGGGAACGTCCTAGCATATTATGCAAAATTTCAGTGCCTACTAGTAATTATATTACATTGGGACATTTGTCCCGTATCTAATAGCAAAAAAGCTTTTATCTATCACCAGACTAAGAGTACATGGCTTTTTTGTGTAATTTAGATAAATTTATCACTTTCATATTATATTGACGCCCGCACAATTATCCCGATCTTTTTACACGTGTAAATTACAAGGTACATGTATAAACATCTTAACTACCACTGCGCAGTTTCTAACATCAAATATTGCTCTTATCTGTCATCTCTGCTCCTAAAATGGCTCGCACGAATCAGTTCAACGAACTAATAAATAATACTTTATCGAGTGTTTGGAGTATAATTTAGCGACGTTCGCCTAACGGGCAGAGTCTTGCAGCCATTCAACCACCTCGCCTCTGAGCAGACAATTGGTGTGTTACTTTATCGTTTATTGAAAACGTTTGCGCCGGCTGACGCACAATCTTGATCGTTTCTATACAATTAATATATAATCAGAGGTCAAACGAATTTATGTTTCAAGGGCCTTGCTCTACCTCACTTCCCATCGCTGCTACTCCTGTTTACAGGACCAACAGCGGCCTTCGTATTGTATATCCCTTAGATCAAATTAATGCAGTCAGCCCCATGGAAATTAGACAGTCGTGGGACCCGCAATGAATTAAAACAAAATAAAATAGTAAGAGTAGGAGGTAGTTCCACTATCCTTCCTCTGTCATGGTGGATAGGACTTAGACTAGAATCTTCGCCTACATGTGTTCATCACCGAGAATAATATTGATAGTCTTAAGTTGACGCGAATGTTACTCATTACAGTAAAACTATTTTTACGGATTCTATCGCGGTTTATTTAATTATTTAACTTAGAGATTTTTAATTATTTAATTTAAATTAAGATTTAACTTAGGGCGGACTTAGTCCGCGATAAAATCCGTAAAAGTAGTTTTATTGCAACTATGTGAGTAGTCTGAAAATCTCACTATGTTCCGGGATGTAATGTCCGTAATAACATATCACAATGCCCCAAATCTTTAAACCAAACCAATTATCAGCAGCGGTCCAATAAAGGGTCTACCTACGAAGGACGAATGGCTTCGACATCGATAAACAGAAAATCCACATTCAATTACGTTCCAAACTCGATTAACAAAACTTGTATTTTGGATTAACCAACAACAAGTTTAATACGATCAACTTTTTATAATATTTAAGTTATAAGCACATCTTGTTATCCAGTGTAACATGTTTTCTTATATTGCCAACAGAAATTAATAGGCTTTGAATTTAAGTAACCAACAAGTGTTACCGTGAAATTATTCAAGATTATCAAGTAAAAGTGTCTACATTCAGAACAGTCCAGTTCTACAAGAAGTTAAACTATATTTCAACAATATTACACCATGAGCAAAGTCCACAGCCGGCGACGGTCTTCTTTAGACAGCCGATTATTGGCGGTCTCACAATTTGCACATTACAAAATTATTATAACCAATAAAATGCATGCATGTTGCTTGCGTAATAGGCATTGCCTATATGATTGCAACACACAATGCTGATCTCAATTTTTTGTGTGTGCTTACATAATGAATTTAAAATGTTACTTATAAAGTAACTTTCAACGCCTTGAGGGTACAAATTTCTTGATCTATTAGACTTTCGTTTTTAGGGTTCCGTACGCCTGTATGGAACGAATTTCCTTTTGATTACTTAGGGAAGGCATTGTATTTTTTTGTTCTTGTTATTATTTTTTAGTATTTCATTGTTTATTAGGACTTAAAAAACCTTTATAAACTTGACAAAACAAAAATAGTCGTCGCGACTCTACACTGTTCAAAGCAAAATAGAAAGAGAAACTGAGATAATTGGCTTGCTTTCTATGAGAGAGAGAAAGAGACAGAGAGGAATGCGCACGCTGCGAGGCTTACTACATTACAGCAGAGGGTGTCGTGGTAACCTTCCGTCTAGCCTCCTTCGCTACGCGCGATATGAAACTTCGTTTCAGAAAGTGATCCCTCATAGGATCACCTCGTTGTTCATCTGTCTGTGCGGCTGCCAAAGAAACCGAAATGATACTTCTACGAGTAAGGGGTTCCTACGGTTAGGTTAGATTAGTAAGATGATACTTCTACGAGTAAGGGGTTCCTACGGTTAGGTTAGGTTAGTAAGATGATACTTCTACGAGTAAGGGGTTCCTACGGTTAGGTTAGGTTAGTAAGATGCATACAAAACTTGGTCACTTATAGTTATATCAAGGAAAAACCGATTACAAACTTATATTTGCAGTTCATTTCCTACAAAATTAGCGGACACGTATGAAAATGTAAGTTCTGCCAACCTTGTATCTAGAAACCAATATAATTGCAGTTTTCTACGTTACATCTTGCCGTACTTGTACCGCACTTTTAGCATAGCGTCAAGTTTTCACCAAAGATACACGATGTTGTTTGTGTAAATGAAAACTCTTCTGGCTACGTGATAATTAATTCACACATCTCGATTATTAAGCAGACGAGTGATTTACTTGTCTAATCTTAACGATAACTAAGTTGTAAATTTTTATACAATGACCCTTCGTATCTACACTAAATACTACTAGGAGATATCAATTGTGTCAGTTGTGCAGGTATAGGGAGAGGCTTGCAAGACTCTTTAAAGTTGACCACAAGGAAACATTTGTGGTCAACAAAAAGAAAATCTCTTCACAATACAGTGTCGAAGATGAATCACAAACATTTATACCACAAAATCATCGCCCCACCTTCTGAGTTTCTCCTGAGCGGACATTACTAGATCTAGAGGCAGTGTTAAAGTGAACCTCAAATGTGGGAAGTGAAATTAAGTTAACATACAACCTTATTTGTTAACATAAAAGCGTCAAGATTAATTCTACATCTTTAAACTTTCACGATATCACAGAGAAGAGCAAAATAAGATATTACATTTCGTTCGTGACGTGTACACACAACACACCACAAACATTCAAGACATCGCAAATATTTATTAGTCGTGCCACCGAAGTGTTGGAGGCCTATCTTAAACTGTCTTTATTCGATCATAGCAAACCGTGTCTTGTTAGTAAAAAATCCAGTAGGATTGCGTCGATAGCGTGTTTGAAACCTAACGTGCCGTATGAGCACGTAGTGTGGCTACAACACTTATAGGTCCTGAGTAAACTGGATTTTAGTAACCATTGCACTATTGTCACATACTTAATGTAAAATACAGAATATAACGTACAAAATATAACGTACGGAATGTAACGAACAAAATATGACGTACGGAATGTAACGTACTCACCATTATTTCCGTTGTCGTAGTCTTCATTGCACGTGTCCATTTTGAAATCTTGAAATTTACTCTGCGATAATAAATTAGCTGCAGCTATTTTAATATTTGAGGCGTTCTTCAAATCGGCAGCGTTGATAATCTTGATCGACTTCAAGTCTTTCATGTCTTTGATAGTGACTGGCAGCAGTATGGACCTGGGGTTCCCGCCGGCCATCGGCGCCACGCGAATCACTCTACGCTGAGGCGCAACGCTTTCCACCGGTTTCGAGTATACCTTCGTCTGGGGGTGTATCACTTGAACGTTGGTAACCTTGACTGGTTTCTGCGGTTGCGCCTTGACAACCAGCTGTGGTTTTGTGGTCACGGGTAACCTGACTGTGGGTTTCTGTACTTTAGACTGCACAACTACTTGTGGTGCCTGGGACAGGCGACGTTTTCTACCGACCTTACCTGAGGATAAAAATGAGCATTATGGACTGTTGTAAAAAAAATATTACCTACAACAATACTTTTTAAGATAAATAAATTATATATCGAACTCATTTTATTAAATAAAATATTACCTAAAACAATACGTTTTAAGATAAACAAATCATATATCGAATTCATTTTAGTAAATCATAAACATACCAACAACATTAACTTCTAAATACATAACATAAATATATAAATAAATATTATAACTAATACATACAAGAAATAAAAACACATTTTAATTATACAGAAAATACGGAGATAAAAAAATGATAGCAGTAAGAGAAAATGTTTAGCCTATACTGAACGGAAAGATTAAATTGTATCCTATCGCCAGACTGGAATCGGAACCTGGGTATACCCATGTGATATACAAAAGGAATAATGCGTCAATACATCCTGTCACTTTGTTGTGCTAATGGTGATGTCACGATATAAGCGATGTGTGTATAAGAAAGGTTTATGCACACATACGCAACATAGAGGCAAATATATGTACACAGTTACATACTAGGTTTACTGAACTGAGTACCTGGTAGTATTTGTAGTCGGAACCCAAGTAGTTTTAAGAGAAGATTAAAGAGTAATCGGAAGACCTGATGGCTTGTTCAAATTTCAAGTGTTTTGTGATAATGTAACTGCTGCTTTTGCAAAGGCCTCTCCTAGAGATAAGTCTCAAGCCACTAGGCTTGGCTAAATACAAAATTCAAGTTGACATTTCACGGTTGACAATTAAAAAGGGCTACTGAAACCTAAAGTAAGGTAATTAAATTACGGAATTCGTGCCAATATGGATAGAAAGATTACATTTGTGGCAATAAGAGAGTTGCAGAAGCCAGTCGTTGAGCAGATCGGGCGAGCTGAAGGACTGAAGAAAATGATGATACACGCATGCTTTGCAATCAGCTCATACTATTTATCTTCAGCACAAAATAATCAAGATCAAGTATTTCTGCCCAAAACACAAGACCTAAAAATAAATACCACAGCACTCAAAAGTGTTTTGGTGTTCAATGTTCAGAAGTTATTTGATAACGATGATAAAACTACGTATACTGATAAGAATTTTTATAGCAATGGAGGCGAAACGGGCAATCAGATCACCTTGGTACGTTCATTTCAATTGAGTACAATACCGAGGTCGCGCCCCCACCTGTACAAACTTACCCGGGCTGTGGAATGTGTTGTCGTTGATGAAGCCTGGCATAACGTTTTGTTCGAAGTCCGCTAAGTCGAACGTGTCCTGCGCCTCCGTCGAGCTGTTTGACGTCTCGCTGTCCTGTATAACCACATCCTGCGTACCGAAAGGGCTCATGGGCTGCATTGCGGGCTGCGTTATGTCATCGTCGTAGGAGTTCTGAATAAGGTACGGCGACAGCTGCTGCTCAAAGTCGCTGCAACAAATTCATTAAATTAGATGGGGGTACTCCAATTGGGGTTCGCGGTGCACAATGGCGATCGTGGAATGAATATTGTTTCATTTAAAAATTCATGTTGTATGTAATTGGTACATTTCTCTGGGATTCTTCGGTAAAAATGTGTCTTATATCTGAAATTAACCAGCCCTATTTTAATTGGTATAATCAATTCATAAAAAGGGGCTTAACGACGACATTTTCGAGCATACTAAAACTGAATATTGAAAATTAAGGCAGACCACCAGGCAGATAGGCATTTTCTTAAGAAGATAAGAAGCCTGCAAGCTGAATCGTTTTCGATTCTCCGAAACATACATAGTATAAACACTCATAAAGATCCGCATAATTTTTAGGCACATATGTTGCGTCATTTCTTCCTCCCCTCAATGAGCAATCAAATCTCACAAACAGTACGTATCGCGACAGCGTAGCACTTTATGGCGGTGTCAATTGAGCGCGAGGTACCTCCCAAATCGTCGCCGGTACATTTCGTTTGCAATGCAGCATGGCACTACCTCTTACAAATCAACTGTACGATCCAATTGGGTACAAGCACAACATGTTCAATTTTGTAAGCATTTTCCTGGTTCGTTTCGTTCGTTTTGGTTAGTGCACTGAAATAGACTAAACAATGCAAGTTTATTAAACGCAATTATAAATCGCTAACTTAACTACTTGCTATATACTATATTTGAACATTCGTTAAATACGCATGCGTTATTATAACGGCAAATATATATCAAAAAAATATTGTAAAGTATTGTAAAGTAAAGTATTGTAGTCAAGTTCCAATAGGACGGAATGAGAACGTTTCGTGTTAGGTCTCAGTTGTCTTTTCTTGGCTTTAAGTCTTGATAATCGGGACGAATACTAATTAATACATAGTCATAGGCAAGTCAGCTATTGGTGTGCCCTGTGGCTGACAGATCTGGGGCTCCTCAGTATCTCGGCCGATGGTACTAGAGTGGTTTTAGTAGATATCGGTATCATCGCGAGTCTTACACACCCCATCGTATCCCACCCAAGTCCAACCGCAGTAGCAATGGCATTATCCCGCGAGAAATCCCCAATGGATGTGACGACCCAAAATATTAGTATGGACTTCCTATTTCAGAGGGATGTGCTTCGGTTTGTAAGTATAAACTATTGATATATTTATCAGCCAATTTGGGACTTAAAAAGTATATGACTTAATTTATATATACGTAAATTTTGTGAAGTTTTTTTTTAGTAAAATGACCAAACGCCTGGACTATACTTGTTCCCGCATCATAGTACTTCTACTATGATGCTGGGGTTTACTTAAAATCATCAAAAATATATTTTACTAAACTTTGTGCAAGAATGGATGATTAAAAATGTACTTGACATTCCTAATATAGTACATAATGTATTTCCACTTCAGGCATTGGATATTAACACGAGTTGATAAGCAATTGATGTGTTACATTTGCTACGCCACGCCGCATGCGTGACAAAGGCATGCGCCATGATATGAACACAGCTACATCATAACTCACAACCAGCAGATAGAGTAAAGCGATAGAGTAGTGAAAATGCGTGCTCTACAGCACGTCCTGGTCGATTTAGTAATCATTATCTCTAACAGTCTTTATCTAACTCAAAATAGGCCCATCTCGATGACCGGAAAGACGGCCATACATATCCATTACATCCAACCCAAAGTAATTATTGTTTACATGTTTATTATTAAGCCCGCTTTTTATTCTTGAAAAAAAAAACTAAACAGTTGTTTGTATAGATAATATTGTGGATGTGTGGATAAAAAAACTAAACAGTTGTTTGTATATATAACATTGTGGATGTGTGGATAAAAAAAAAATAAACAGTTGTTTGTATAGATAATATTGTGTATGTGTGGATAAAAAAACTAAACAGTTGTTTGTATATATAATATTGTGGATGTGTGGATAAAAAAAACTAAACAGTTGTTTGTATAGATAATATTGTGGATGTGTGGATAAAAAAAACTAAACAGTTGTTTGTATAGATAATATTGTGGATGTGTGGATAAAAAAAACTAAACAGTTGCTTGTATAGATAATATTGTGGATGTGTGGATAAAAAAAACTACAGTTGTTTGTATAGATAATATTGTGGATGTGTGGATAAAAAAACTAAACAGTTGTTTGTATAGATAATATTGTGGATGTGTGGATAAAAAAACTAAACAGTTGTTTGTATAGATAACATTGTGGATGTGTGGATAAAAAAACTAAACAGTTGTTTGTATAGATAATATTGTGGATGTGTGGATAAAAAAACTAAACAGTTGTTTGTATAGATAATATTGTTTGTAGTAAATGCCTCGTGGTCTAGTGGTAACCATGCTCAACCACAGTCGTGAGCTCCTGAGTTCGAGTCCCGGGTCGGACCAAAGAGTTATTAGGATTCTTCAATTTCTAATAACAGTCCCGGTTCAAAGTCTGCCGGCCCATGTGAATAGGAGAATGAGGGAGCTGGGAGGGTACTTGTGCCTGCGCACACACTTATGCGCTATAATATATCCTGCGCAGTTGGCTCATGTCTGTAGGGATGGCCGTCATAGCCGAAATTCGGCTAGAACGAAATTACTGTTTATAGTCAATTAAGTCGATTGTATAATGTACACACACATATACCTATTACCTACAAAATACTAACTTAAATTAACATTTAACCATTCCATTGTGAAGTTTCTAAACATTTCTTTGCGAGAAAGTGGCTTTCTTTGTGATTGTAAAATTACGGAAAAACCTTGCTCTAATGAGTTATCCAACCTTAAGATTTACTAATAACGATTGAGCCACTGAAACAGGAAGTCTAACGGTCCTTGCCTAGAGTTGGGGTAGGATATAGCCCAACGAAGACCCTAGGAGATCGGCGACCTTGGCTAACATTGAATACACCATGTATGTGGCGGAAAGAAAACCGCGGTAGAAATACCGGTTTTAATGCGTTATATAAAAGAGCTTGCGTAATTGTCATTTCATGTGATTTTTTTATAATACGCATCATACAGCACGACATTTCAATACAATCTAAGTCTTGTACTATTCTCGAGCAAAGGACGCAAACGAGCAGTTAAGGTATCTGATGACAAGTGAACTCTAACACGCGCGCGCGCGCACACACACACACACAGACACAACCGCTACAACAGATGTTTAGTAGATGCATTGCCGGCCTTTTAGATATGAATGACCTCGTTTCTTAATGATCCCTAAGTATTATCGATCTGGAAATTTCGGGCGTTGCCGCTGATTCCAAGAAGCGGCCAGTGACCAGTATGAAATTCCGCTTAAGCACACAGCAGTGAACTTCAGCCAGTAGAAGACGCAAAGCGAACTGACATCTTCACTTCTCTCTCCTCTTTGCATGGCATGAGTATCAAGTTGGATAGGGAGAAATTGGTCATCAACGCTTCAAGTCGTGACATGCTTTTTCTATTAAAATAAAAAATAAAGAATTTTATCGCTTAGCGATGATTCCGTTCTTATAGACACGCAATTATATCAATAAAATTTAAATTAATCTAAAGCAGAATCAAATGTTGAAATAACCCAATGTACTTTCTTCAATTTGCAAAGCCGTGGCATTATTAGACTAAGTCTCGGTCAAAATAATGTTAATAATGCGAACATTGTAATTATTAATCTATACTTAATAATTTAAAGCTCAAGAGTTTGATTGTTTAAACGCGCTAACCTCTGGAACTACTATCCCAAAATAAAAAAAAACATATTTTGGGTATATACCAAGACGATACGTCTGACAGGGCCGGACATACGCGGCTTATACCGCGGCTTAAGCGATGGTAGTTTGACATAAAATTATGCCAGCACCGCTAATACACTGCGTCAGAATGTAAATAACACCTTCTACTACCCCACAATCAGCAAAATCAGGATCGCCCAACCATCAGGTTCTTAGCCCAACAGACTTCGCTCTACACTGGAGACGTTCATATGTAACGAACTGAAGCCGAGGCGGAGCTCCAAGGTGAAAGGAATACCCAATGTGCGGTCCAATGGACACGCCTAGACGCCCGATATTTCTAACCTAAAACTTAGCAGACACGTGGTCTTTATTAAACGTTAGAATTGTATAAGGCGTGGAGTCAGAACAAGTTCAAGGAACAAGATTTAAATTCAGCGCCAAACGAGTTAGATATGAATATTTTAAACGCTCAGATAAAACTGGATGATTGAATCATAAACACACGAACACGAGAAAGATGATTACAACATTTAACCTTTGAGATAACTGTTTCTATAGTTGCATGTGTGGACGATACAATTTAAACATATTATACTATCATCTGTTAATAAACAAAATCTGCCCCAGTAAGCACAACTTTTGCTACTACGCATGAAATCCGGCCCGATGATTTTTACCTATTTTGCATCATTATATGCCTAATGTAGATATGTGCAGATGTCATACCTACGTCAAGGTTTTAGGTTGGCTAATTTAAAGGGGGACAAAACGTACGGCAGTCCGACATCGGCATGTAATTTCTTTTATCATAAAAAGGTAAAATGGCGGACGAAGCCGATGGTGATGATTGATGACCGACGATGCCCATATATGCATCCGCTCAGGCAGAGGTTATACACATTCGTAGTCAATCAACTCCAAATGGGACACCCGAAAATCAAAAATGTTACAAAGTTTCAATTTACGGCGGTGTTAAGTAAGCCAGGTAGCCAGCCCGATTCGATTCGGCTAAAATACAGCAATGGCCCTAACTCTTTACAATAAACAGACACACGTGGGCAAGTCTTGCACAAACCTATAGTAATCAAGTCCCCGGGCATGTCTGCTGACTTGCCGGCTGCATGTCTGTCTAGTGAATGCCCCGCTTTCTTCTTCCTATACGTTGTCATTTACAATATAAAAATCTCAATTATTGTTTTTTTCATAGCATAGGGGCAAACGAGAAATTGGAGGAGTTTTTACGACTACTGACGCCCATCACATAATTACTATGATGATGCGTTGCCCTCCCCGCCTCCCAAATGGCCACCGGCTACTCAAAAGCCGCACGAAACGCGACACTGAAGATGACAATTTACGGCGGTATTATGTGAGCAAGAGGTACCTCCCCGCTCGTGTCGGCCCAATTCGGATCAAATGTAGTGTTCATGCACTGTGCATGGCACTACCTCTTCCTACTTCTTCCTTTAATTTCTACTTTACTTGGTCCCTACTTAGGTATAAAAATATTGCCTAACCTTCCCGATGATAAAGTCACGAGCATCACGGACACAAAATATACCGTACACATGTACCTAATAGAGTTAACAGGGTTACCAACACCGATAAGGTCATTATATCTCGATTTCACTTTGAAATCACCCAGCCGTGTCTGTACATTTATTGTGCGCGAGGAAACAGCAATATATTACGTAGTTCATATACTCATATCAACATGTACCGTATCAACAACTCAAGGTTAAGCAACAGTATTTGATAATTATATGATCCAAAGAGACGGTGACAATACTGCCGTTCTGAACGGGACTCTCCCTTCGTCAGCGGCGGCCAGTCTTGAAACGCAAAAAATAAAGGGATTTTCAAAACCACAATTATATATGCTGACAAAAAAAATATGATCCTGCTTGATGGAAAAATAAGATGATTTGTATACAAAGTGGCAATGTCTGATTTTTTTTTCATACAAAACGTAAGAGTTTTCAATATATTTTTACAAAGTGATTGCTATCAAGCAAATTTTCCTCAACTGGACAGAAAAATTGTTGATCGTTTCATCAAAACTTACGGATCACTTTCAAAAATATGTTACGGATCCCGATCTCAGAGTTGATTAGTCTGTTGTCAGTTACTAACTAGTCGTTGATTAGCTTGTGATCAGTTGTCGTCACAAATCGTTGTTACTAAACAAGGTCTAGAAAAGTAAAGCCAAAGTCCAGTTTTGAATCAAACAATAAATGGTCACTTTACATAAGGTAAAAAAATACTAGGCATGTAACCTAAATATGATAAACCTTGTTATATTCAAATATACCGCTGTTGTATTTAGTATTCTGCGCAATTGTATAACATATATCTCCGTTTGGGTGATAAATATTCGCAGTGCCTACTATGATATGATAGGGAAAATACCTTGTGCGTATTTGTCTGATAATAAGAGAGGGCTAAATGTGTCGTGTCGCCCGACAACGGGAGTTCCCGAAACCCGATCAGACAAAAATATTAACTATCTTCCCTGAAAGCCTCGCACAGATACCGATGGCAATAACATAAAACTACCTATGAGATAGTACCATTGAGACCTTGAAGCTGGCACGACCTGGAAGTGCCATCACATACACGCAATATGGTAGTAAAATAATGGCTCCACTATCGTGTTGTTCGAATCCGGCGTGACGCCATAATTTCATTTGTGTGGATGTTTATAGTTGTTAGTGGTTAATTACTAAAACACTTTCTTGTCACGTTCCTTTCTCCCCATGCCATAAAGAACAACGTTACTTCAACGTTGTTGGCAACGGGAGAAGCACAAGACACATGGCATATCTGTTTCAATTATAATTAATACTTGTTAATGTCTACACCTACAGCAATATGCATTTGTGAATATATAGTACGTCTTTTAACAATATATAATTAACAAGACACGCTAATAACACGCTTCGTTTTATTTTGATCAAAAGGTATTACTCCGAAATACAGATGATTGTGTTACATTTGACATATTATCTACGGTTCATGAGAACATCTGGTGACAGTTGGATGTTAGCAACTTGTAACAACAGCTCCAACATGTGACTACTATTTAACGAACATTGCCAATAATCACACAAATTTCACTGAAATCAGCATAAATATCGGTAATTTTGAACGTTCTCACTCTAATCGTAAACTAACCTAACTCTAGCCTATATATTAACAATATATTTTTATTAGGATATATTTTGAATAAAATAGAATATAACCTATTCTATTCTATGCAAAAGATTATATTGGCAATACACATTGTATGTGAATTAGGCACAGATTCATCAACACGATACTAAGACCAATTTATGTCACTTTGTTGATATGTATTATATAAGTGAAGTTACGAATACAAACACATCTTATATATAAAAGTCTGGACCCATTTTAATGAAATGCACAGAGCGTATTGCGAGATCTAAGAATGGGTCTGATATTATCACGGGATCGAAAGTTATGCGGGTGAAACTGCGACATATATAGTATCAGGTAATATCTAATATATTAACCAGCTCACTTTGCTAGTATACATCCAAAATATAATCATAACACAATAAATAGGTATAGATTGTGTCTAGGTTCCTTGTGAATTTCTATAGTAAACTATTCTATTCGTAAAAACGACCCTATCAGCCTTTCACTTTTATTAATTAATCAGTTATCACATTAAAAGTTTTATTTAATCTAAGGCTACCAAGAGATCTAAAAGAATTAATTATCACTATTTATTGTATCAAGTTATGGAATGAATTGCAATAAGTTATGGATTAATTAACATTAATTTATGGATCTAAGAAAAGTGTATGATGTTCTTACTGAGCCAACTGTTTTCGTGGTGCGTGAACCATAGCGCCTCTAATAAACATAAAAGGATAAATACACAAGTCTTTCCCTGTTGATGTCTGAAGTTTACGCGAATGTTACTCATTACAATAAAATCACTTATGCGGATTTTATCGCGGTTCATTTAATTATCTAACTAGCCCAACTTCAGGAGCTTTGAAACCAGTCCACCCGTGACCATGGTTGCTGTAAATCTTCTGAAACATCTGGCTAGTTAAATAATTAAATAAACCGCGATAGAATCCGTAAAAAATGTTTTATTGTAATAAGTCTTTTCCTCTTCAATACGGAGAGACCGACATTTTTTATTTGCCCAAATGTTTTTTACTACAGCGTAAAAACAATGGAAAAATGTAATAGTAAAATTGTGTTGTCGTATAGCCCGATCAGACAACGGTACCATCGAGCTGGTCTGACGATGGAATCGCAAGGCGGCCGATGGAAATTTGGACAGTCTATGATTAGAGTTTTTTACAGTATAGGGGGATAAACGAGCAATCAAAGGCTTTTTACGATTACCAATTCCCATGAATGTCGGCATAATTACTATGCGCTGCCCTCTTTTCACCCCTCCCCTATTGGGCCACCGGCTACTCATATACAGCACGAAACGCGACACCGGAGAGGTCACTTTACGCCGGTATCATGTGTTCAAGATGTACATCAACGGTCGTAGCGGCCTAATTTCGATCCAATACAGCGTGACACTATTACAAAAAATCCATCGAATAAATTACATTGTGCGGGACAAAACATAGCGTTTTTAGTTTTTAAAACTTATAATTAACAAACTAGAAGAGACTGGCTGGGACTGTTGCACTCTAGTGGTGCAGTACAAAGATTATTATTACGTCTGCGGTAGTTTACCTAGCTGCTAGCTTAGCATATAATGCATTTATATATAATGCATATATATGATGCATGTGTATAACGTTATGCAGTTTGTTACTGTTTAAAAGACTCCAGGAGGTCTGCACAATCTCTCACTGCTCTTTTGTCTTCTGTACATAAGAATGATTTAACCGAAGAGAATTCTTTCAGAGGTCAACGTAAAATGTTTGTTGGAGCAGTCGCTGGTATTGAACAAGTAACGGTGCCGTGGTCGTTGGTTGTTCCGTACAACCCACTTCGGATAATTGTCATTCCGCCAGTGTTCGGACGAGTGCCAATAACCTCAACACATTCATTAGACGCTCAAATCTTAAGGAGTACAAGCTACGCTTAGTTTTGAAGTTAATATAGTTACAGACTTAGCACGAGGTAGTGTAATGTTGCATTGCAGCGGAAATGGACCGGCACGACCGGGGAGTTACCTCTCACTCACATAATACCGCCGTAAAGTGATATTCTGCAGTGGCTTCGATTCCCCGATCGTTTGGCCCCTAATCTATAAAAGAAAAAATCATTGATACCTTCACAGCTCGCATTCGCTAAACTGATATGATAATTAAAAGCAAAAAAAGGTACCTTCACGCCTGTTATCCCCAAAGGGGTAGGCAGAGGTCTGCTAGTACATCCACAACTCGTAAGTCGAGTAGATATACTTAAACACCCACGATTAGCCAAGGTACTGAGGCCCATGATGTCACAGGTGGCAAATCTATGGCCACTTCGGGTACATTACAATCCCGGACAATGTAATGCATTCACAGAATAAATAATCTGAAAAACATTTAATAATAGTTGCCCGACCTGGGCATCGAACCCAGGACCCCAGCGGCTAACGGTCTTAACAGAGGCGATGACACCATAGAGGCGATGATAATTACTTACACATTTTTTGAAAATAGGTAATGTGTGCTAAGCACTGAGGTACACAGAGATCTACGAGTTCGCAGATTACCTTAGCGCTTATGTTACGTTGGTTGATGTTCATATTTGCGATGGTTATTGCGAAGATTCGGCGGTTAAGCTATGGCGTTAGTTATAGGTAGTGCCATGCTCCATTGCGACCAAATTACATAATATACCTCTCGCTCACATGATGAATTTCGGGTGGTCGCAAACATTTTTGGGTACGTCTATCGGTAGTCATCAAGTTTCTTACTACTCGTATGTCCCCCTGTGTTATAAAAAAGCGGGACTTGGCTAAACCGAATACTCAATAAAACCCTGCGTATTCTGGGTTATTAAAATCATCACTAGCTGAACCAAACATTTATTTTACCGTATAATTATAAAATGCAATAAATATATGTTAAAAGGAATAAATTTAGCCAAGGTCCATCCTTAATATCATGGCAATCTATATATTTTACATTATCTAACGAGAGAATTACGGAGACAAATTTAACTAACGTACACTGTTAACTGGTTATTATTAACAACGTGTCAGAGGCAATTACAAGAGGGTGATCTCTAGTCAAAGGATTGCCAAGTCTGAAGTGGACCAACGCGAATATTGTATCATTCATACGGTCTACATCACGGGGTCAGTCCGTTCGCAGAACTGCAGGGTACATTTGAGATGTAGCGTCTTTAGAGTTCCGCATCTGAATAAAAGTGGAACACTTATAAGGATCCCTTTGTTGTCAGCCTTTCTATATGTCTGTCAAGGTAAGTAAAGCGGTATTTTACGGGAAATCATGAAAAACATGTGAGACAATAATAAACATAAAGGAAACTGGGTACTTTAGTGATTTAACAAAAATACCATTAAAAAACCCCCAAATGAAAAAACGGTAGTTTCTGTACCAACGTACAGAAACCTCGATGTGGGACTCACATTTCAACAGTTTTATGGAGCCAAAAAGCTTAAAAGCAATACATACCAACCACCCGACATTCACCGCGTCGGTTTAAGATGGCAGTTTTTAGACTCCAGGAGCACTAGCAGGCGTGGATCCCGTTTCACGAGGCACCGGCAGTTACAGAGGATTAGGAGTAGGAGAGGATAATTGTTTTGACAACTAAGGCGGAACCCACCCCATATTTATAGGGTGATACCAAAAAAATACGAGTGACATTAGTGTGACAGTTTGTGAGGAAAAATATTTGAACGGTTTGAAAAATATTTGAAATTAGTCCAAAGCCAATAAAATTTTGGAACAAATATACAAATATAATTACGATCTGTGATATGTGGTACCCTTGGTACACTTAACACAAGCGACGCTGTGAGTAAAAGCTAATCGTCCATTGAAGCCTTAATCCTGTATACCCACTTGATCCCATCCGGGGCGGGTGAAAGTACCAAAATGCTATACAAAGAACGGACGCCGTGTATAGCCGACTAAATTAGAATATAAGCGATGAAATAATCGTATAATCGAAAGGATATTAAGTAACAAACTGGTTGGCGACACTTTCGCGATACACATTCAAACGAGGCGTGAGTCACGAAAAAAGTCACCCAGATCCATCACAGAATCAATCTGACGCACTCACGAATTTAGAAAGGCTCTTTACACTCAATATGAACATTCAAAGTGCCTCGTGATAATCAGACCAAAAACGCTACTTTTTATAGATTTTATCGTTTATCTGGTATATTTAGTGCGCCCGGTGAACGGCGAAATATATTGCACAATTTTCATGTTTCCGTCAAATAGCGTGATAACCGCGTAAAGCTGTAAATAATTTGATATGCCTGACATTCCTACATATCTATTATAGTGATGTAACCAGTGAAAATTGAAGAATTTTTTTTTCAAATTAGCTGGAAAATAAATTTGAATCCAATAATTTTATAAATATTAATTTAATATGAATTTAAGAATTATATTTTCAGACCTGGAAATAAATCGATACCTTCTATTCAATTTCAATTTTAAAGGGTCAATATATTTAGACAGACGTTTCATAATTCATACTATGCATCTGACATTTTCAAGACACATTTTTATTACATTCATTGATAACACTAGCAATAATCATTGTCATTGTCAAAACAATTAATTTTTATAAAACAAATGTTCGTTGTTATTTTTTGTGACAGTTTATTAATTAACGATGGAGCTGCATTGATTGTTGGATTATTTTGCATCATTTAGAAAGATTCTTGACAGATAAGTGAGACCTGTCACCCATGCCATGCCAGCAATGTTATTGCATGATGCACAAGGGGGCAACAAGCAGTCGGAGTCTTAATATGTGTCAATCGGCGCCCATAAACATCCACAACCAGAGGTCATGCAGATGCGTTACTCTTTTTAATTCGATTCCCAAATCATCATCATCCCGACTGGATACTGCTTGACACAGGCCTCAATTCGATTCTCAAATAGCCATCCCGAATATTATAAACAGACACTACGGTTGTGCCTGCCCGATTTAAATGCAATGCACCATCAGTGCTGCGTTATACAAAAAGATATCCTAAGCAGTTAATAACGAATATAATTCTTCATTAGTATCACGTTATAAACTGGTGCCTAATAGTGGTAGGCGTAGCTATGATGTCTTTAAATTAGAATCGTTGGCATGTAGTCGCAGCGTTCGCATAGAGGCCGAGGTGCTTGACCGCCGAAACGCTGGGATCTCGACCTCGGCCGGTTCAGGTTTGAAAGTGACAGTTTGGATAGTATGGAGCTCCATTACTCTTCAAGAGCTAGTTCAGAGTTTTCCTTGTCAAACATTCATGAAGGGTACCATAATCGTCGTCAGAACTATACTGTTCATTGATTTTATACACAGCTATACGAAAAAATTACAGGAGTAGGTATTTTATAAGTGACTATTGTCGCCAATGAAGCAAGGGATATGCAGGTGCACTGCCCTTACTTATCCACCTGGACCTCCACATATTGGCCATGCGGACTCACATTTATTATTATCATTGGCTTGTTAGAGTTACATTGTTTTGTGAAATCCTTGTTTGAGTATAACACTCTTAGCCTATACTTCTGTATCCTTGGCCCTAACAAATGTTGAAAAATGCACCCACTTTTGTTGTCATCATTTCAAGATTTAATATAATAAATTATAATAATTGATTCATTCTGTTCATATTTGAACATAGAACATAATTGAGGTTCAATACCCAGTTACCTAGTTTACAAGCCATCTGATAAAGTTATTGCCAAAACAATAAGTTGATTGACAAAACAGTGTTAGCTTTGTTTGCGGTTTCGCCTACGCACAGTACCATGCCAAGGAAACAATTAATGTACTTCTGCATTAAAAATAAAACGTGTTATCGTATTGTAAACATGTATCGACCAAAGTTCGCCCAAATCTATTTAGTAGTATTTGCGTTAAAAAAATTACAAAAAACTACACACATTCGCATTAATATTAGTAGAATGTAATCACTCTAGACACATATTACTGAAAATATTGTAATATCATTACACAACATTTAATACACAATGCATCATTCATATTGCATGTTTTAATAGAAAGTATGTCTAGATATTATAATTAATAGAATTAACAACATTTTTATCAAATATTATTATAACAGCCCCATGCAGTACTCATTTTAATTAACAAGACACATCTCAAATTAAACAAAAAACAAATAGCCCTTGTTAGAAAATAAGATAAATATTGTGTGTGCACACGAAAACTGATTATTTCTTCTTTCTATTTGTTACAATTTTATTTTGATTATAGTGAATAATTTAAGGAGTTGTCCAAAATTGGTCCTGTTATAAAAAATAATTAAGTACCAAACTATTCTTTAATGTCTTAATAGCAGTTAATGTCCTAATAGGAATGTTTATAATACAATAGTATGTGTGATTTCTTAAGTAGCAATGATTATCATAAGTAAAATTCCCTACATTAACTAATACTGTGATCATAAATTATTATATAATTCATATTATGTTAATGTTTTCATGTCTACAAAGCAATGTAATTATTATTGTTACCTAGGAGTTTTCTATAACCATAAGACTAATAAAATTAAAAGTATCCAACTGGTACCAAATCTATCAGTGCATAATATATTAGTTACCCCATCTGTTGGAAAATATGTTATTTATTTAAATGAAGTAAATTCATACTTCAAAATTTTAGTTTGAAAATACATTCTTCTATAATTTACTTTATTACCCCTGTCAAATCCTTTATAATTGTTATAACATGGTACATTAAAAAGTAATAACTTACAATTCTGCAGGATCACTAGAGAGGCCACTGTCCGAGCAGGAACTACTAGGTCCTTTTGGTTCTGGAGCATTTTCAGGAGCAATATTAAAATCTGGCAAAGATTCTTCCAAGAAATTCAATGATCCCTGGTCAAGTGAGAAGATATTCTCCAACAGGTCATCTGATGCCTGCCAGGAGTCAGACTAAAACCAAAAACATCATTATTAATTAAATTATAATTAATTCTAGTGAAGTCACTGACACAGTATGAATGTATATAGTATGTGAGGTTTAAAAGCAGACCTCTTACTGTATACAGTAAGTATTTTTACTTATTGTTTCTGTGACAAAGTGTAAATAAGAGTAAAATCTTTTATAATAACACATAAATCACTTTATAATACCAAGTACCAAAAATATAATTTTGTAGATTATTATTAGCAAAATAAAATCTTAAAGAAATATGTATTTTCTTTACATTTCACAAAGTTCTATGCAATGTGATAACTTTAAAATTAACAGACAGTAATTTATACTGTATATGTATAATTATTTAATTATAATTTCTTTTTTGTTTTTATTTTACCGATACAAATATTTTATCATATCTTCTGATGCTTGTAAGAGATATTTGTTTCTTAATCCTTGCCTAATAAGTAGTTATGATTCAAATAATGTATTATTATAAAATAAACATTTCTTTAATTTCGGTTGTAGATGTAGAAAGTAATATAATCTTTATAAGAAGTTAATAATGTGCATTTGCATGGAAAGTAACAATCACTACACTTTGAGGAAATCCACCTTTTACTTTATAACATTACTTTCAGAATACTTTTACTTTAAAAAAAAGAGAAAGCTTTTTTTAAAGAAATTTCAATATATTTTTTATGATAATATAAAAATTTCAAAGAGGACTATATGCAGTAAATTTATCTTATCTTTTATCACAATAAGCCCTGTCCCACTTCCTACGTATGTAATCTAAGCATCTTCATTGGAATAGAACGTATGTAAATAAAAAATAATTAACACTGGTGTTATTGCTTTCAAACATTACCTCAAAAATAGAAAGTAGATCTAGTTTTTTATCCATTTTAAAAATGTAAATAATTCCTTCTAAAATCCAAACATAGGTACACTGAGTCTACATTAAAATAAAAAAAAAACAAGGGCTCCACTGTCACTACAAATCACTCCACAGAACGGAAGAATATTTCTTAATCAACTTCTGTAATATTTAATCTTTTTTTAAAGTACTTCGCTTATGCTGTTATATATACATATGGCAAAGGCACCGACCGCATGGTGCCTTGCTGGCAAATTAACGCGATTGTTTACGCCGTAAGCCGAAAGCCGGGGTCGCGGTCAGAAAACTGGTATCACGCAATCTTTAATACATAAGTAGAGTAATGGGGGTAACACTGATTCCTATTGGTACTTCCACTTATTAGATTAGAAAATGATTACTATTTAGAACCCATATAGCGAACAAACAAACAACGTCCGATCCGAAAACGAAATGAACGGCCAGTCGATTAACGGTAAAAGTGGGAGTGTAAGCCCAAGAAACTAAGAAAGCTGTAGAACGGGGTTCAGCAGTCACGTTTGCATTATGATACTGTTCGTCTAGTTTATTGTTCGTTTTTAATATCCACAATAATTACTTTGTCTGAAGTTGAATTGACACTGAGTTAACTTTGTAGTTTGTACGTAGTGATAAGGTATCGATAAATTGTGACATGTTTAATACTGGTAAATGTAGAGATACGAACCATTATATTTCCCGGTTGAAACAAATCCATTTTATCAGGCTTTAGTTTCACAGAATTGGAATCCAGATCATTTCTACAAAAATAATCCAGGAATGTATTCATATTATCTTCAATAACATGAGTCACTTTGATAAATATTTATGTTTACTAATAACATTTTGTAAATAAAACTTCTCACTTGATTGTTTGGGTTGCAAATATATTAATAAATTTATTTATCTAAACACGATTTATTTATAGTGTACGCAATAAAATTTACCAAAACATGACATTTCTTAACAACTTCCAACGTGGAAATAATGACGTCATGAAAGTAAGACACTCTTCAACATTTCATTGGATAACAAAATGGTTAAAGCAGTCAGGCTACTTACGCCATCTGTGGCCGCAACGTCGAACGAACACATACGTTCCATTCATGTTGTAGTTACCATTAAACATTATAACATTATACATTAAAGATAATTAAAATCGCTTTATTGAAATTTTGTAGTTTTTATTATATCTTAAAATTTAATGAAAGTTTCTGATACTGAAACATAATAAAGTGTCAAAAAAATAATGTGTAAAAATTTCACGCGAAAAGCTAGCCGTCAACGTTACATCTAGGAACACACTAACAAACCCAAACGTTTGAGAAAAATTACGGACTAAAGACGTGTACTTTATAAAAACAACTAAAGAAAAATAAACTTAAGAAGACGAGGCGGTATGGTCATTCGATTTTAGCCTGCAGGTAAGGACGAAGCTTACAACAAACAAACAACAACGTTATGCCTAGTTGAAACTCTATGATAATAGTACCATCTTCAATCTCCATAATTAGTTCTCTGCAGAGAAAGCAACTGCTCTTTACTCTGTTTCTCTTTTTGCATGTAAAATTAGATAGACAAATATAATATAGTGTTTCACATCTACCTTCTTTATTAACCAAGACGAAAGGTCGCCGTCACTTTCTCTGACAGCAGTTGTGTTGGCGTTTTGACTTTATGCCTGGTACTGCCTTTATAAACGACCATACCAACCATCCGTTTACGAACCATCATAAACGAAATATAGTCTCCTTGTTCTAGTCTTCATTGTTGCTAGGTTATTTATAACTTGGCTGTAGGTATTAATATTATTACAGAACAAAATCACATTTCAGTCACTAGTTGGCTTGACCGTATTCTAAGATACTTGGGTTTCATAATGTGAGGTTCATAGATGATAATAGGTGATGTTCTTCGACTAACTAATATATTCCTGGGAAGGCGACTGTATAATCGTGTAGATATTGAATTTTTTGCTAGTCACGGATAATCCCTGCTTTACACGCGAGGCTCGTATGTTAATTCAAAGACACAGTAAAGATGATTTGTTGCATCAGTAGGTTCCTAACTCGTTAGGTACCCAGGTATTAATTATTTAGTCACGACATAACTGTGTTTCGTTTACTCATCGTCGGTCATTGCTCAGTCAGAATACTAATAATGACGGTCAATGACCTCAATATTTTAAGACCTAAATCGATGAACAGACCAGGAAAGTGTAAACGTGAAGCATCTAGTTTCTCGTTTCTGACCGCTTTTAATGACAGAAGTCACGCGAAGTTCTACTGTATCTGTGGAACCTTGTTTCGACATCGAGACATGCATTTGTATTAAAAATAAAATTTCTTGCAATTCATCTTTTATTAAGAAGGAAAGAAAGAGGTAGTACCGAACCTGCATTGCAGCTGAATTGGGCCGGCACGATCGGGGAGGTGCCTCTCGCTCACGTGATGCCTTCGTAAAATCACAACTTGGCTGTAGCGTTCGTGCGGTTTGAGAGTAGCCGGGGCGCATTATACATCATTATATTATTATTACATTATTATATTATATTATTAGGCGCATTATGCAGGAGAGGTGTAGGACTCGTCTGCATAATTGTTACGTGGATGTTTATGGGCGTCGCTATTCGGTAGTCACCTCCGACACACGCTCCGACTGCTTTGTCCCCTATAGTAAAACGCGGCTAGATGTCGCTTAAAGAGCGTTAAACATATTATTCGTGTAACGTAGTTTCGTCAGAAATACAATAGATGTCGCATCACGTATACCATAGGTATGTTCTTGCAAATAAAGATTATTTGTGTTCAATTACTTGTATAAAAGTCGTAGAAATATATTTATCGAACAGCATATAGATAGATCAAAGATGCATGTGTCGAGTCTGGTTCCTAAATTGAGGTTCCCTCTAACCTGGGCCTTTTTGTCACCCAAAAGCACAGTAACATGCACTCACTATTCATTCAGGTCAGCGCCGAGACCCTATTAGCTACTGACAATGAGCGAGCGCGTCGTGGGACGTCAGGGTCAGGGGATGAGGTAACATCTTAGCTTAGTTAAAGTTTTCTCATATTGGGATGCATCTCTGCCATCTGCGGGAGAGTGGAGAGTCGCACCCCTTCTGGACCCGAAACCTAGTCTCGTCGCCCGACGATCACTCATAGCAAACCGATGAAGCTGTGTTATGCTCCTTTTCGCTTTCACAGCATAAGTACACGTCCGAAATAAATAAACAAATAAAATAACATGCCAAAAGCCAGAAAATTTGCATCTCGGAAGTTGCGTCATGTAAAAACGGGAATTCCTTAAGCGAATTTAATTTTTCTAATCAGTAAAATAGTTTCATCTTGACATGTAATAATAGAAATAAGTTAACATTAGTCGGGTCAATTGGGTTAGCAACTGTCAATTATAACTCGTCATTATATTCTTAAACTATATTCTCTCTTAAATCGGTGTTTTTTTATCAGTAGTGCTGTAACGCCTATCGACACCCATATACATCCGCATATTTTTTATGCAAATGTGTCGTCCTCCATTCCTGTTCCCCTCCAATGGGTCGCAGCAAAGTCACACCGCACGCAACAACAGTTTCATTGTTTGTTTACGGCACTGCCTTTTACTAAATTAACCTTTTACATTATTATAAAACTACTTTAACGGATTTTATCGCGGATTATCAAGTATTTTACGATCCTTCTGGAACGTCGGGATGGTAAAATACTAAATAAACCGCGATAAAGTCCGTTAAAGTAGTCTTGTTATTATGTGTAACATTTGCGTAAACCAAGGAAATTATCATGTTAAATATGTCGTTCTTAAAATTATTTAAAATTTCATTCAGTAAATAACAACGCAACGCAATTTATTGGATATATTTTCAGTTATGCCATGCTGCATTCGAGCGGAATTAGGTCAGGGCGACCGGGGAGGAATCCTCGCTCACATGATACCGCCGTAAAGTGATATCTTCGGAGTCGCGGTTTGGTGGAAGGAACGAGTAAAGGAGGGCAGCGCGTCGGCATATTAATTATGCGGATGTTCATGTGTCAGTGGTCGTGAAAAGGCTCCGATTGCTCGTTTGCCCCCCTATACTATAAAAAACAGAGCGGGAACACTGCGACATATCAAGGTCAAGAAATATGTCGCCAGCTCAGCGGATGCAGGTGCTGTTGGTTATGATGGATGTATTGAGTAAAAGCAGTGCATCCTTTTATAGGGATTCGTGCCATAAAAGGAAAAATCGGAACCGTTACTGGATTATTTTTTTGTCCATCTATCTGTGGGTACCAAATCTGATGCTGATGGCCGCGCCATTGAACTAGATTTGATAAAGCGCAAATCCTCGCTAAAGAACACCGATTCCATCCAAAGGTGATCCGTGAGTAGCCTCACTTGTAATTAATTAATTAATTTAAAAAACATACAAATTTTAACTGAGAGGATGGCTGGCCTCTGCTCGGGACCCAGTGATAAACAATCAAATACAATAAAAAGAAAATAGGGACTTATAAATTGAAAGGACGAAACAAATTACAGAGTTGGTGTAGCGGCGCGTCACACAAAACGGTGAGTCCTCAGCTTTAGTTAGGGATAGTTGAACCCAAACACTGGTACTCAGGATCACCTTAGTTTTTTATTTTACTTTAGCGGCGATGTATACAAACAAATTGTTATTATAGTTAAAATGCACAATATATATTTCAGAAATTTCCATTATGATGTATGATACAGTGAAACCAAATACGTATTATATCTACACATCCACATGGTTAGCACATGTTTAAAATAAAATTTTAAAATAATCAAATAAATATATATATTTCCCTATCAATAACAATACCCATATATTTAGTGGATCTTACAAATACATTCA
>JAFELO010000994.1:33797-45616 GCA_017140195.1 Eumaeus atala
TACACACACACACACACAAAGTTACACACAGATAAATTATAATCGCTTTTGACTTAATCGATGATGCTTTTTATATTGACACTTAAAAACTCAATTCAGTTATACACAAATGTTTCGGTAGGGAGGCGGAAGATTGTTCCAGCTCTTCGATGCACCGTACTTGAAATTGCCCCGAAATGCTGCTGTACAGTGAATGGGTGAAAGAATGGGTGCACAGTGCGCAGTCTGCAGATCTAGTGTTACTAGGGAGGATCTAAAAGTTCGTGGCCTAACCTACATGGAGCTATGACATCTTTTTAAATCTACCGTCATTTGTTAGTATGTGTCATATTGATTTATTGTGCGCAGTTTCATTCTGATACTGCACAATATAAATTTTCTGTGATTATCTGTTTGAAGTAATCTGACGCAATTTTCAATAATGGAGAAAATTGAACACCGTGCAGTCATTGAGTACCTCAATAAAAAAGGCCTATCACCAAAAGACATCCATCAGGATATGGTGAGCACTTTGGGGGAGTCTGCTCCATCGTATTCCAGTGTCAAGAAGTGGGTAACTGAGTTTAAGCGCGGTCGTGAGAGCATTGAAGATGATCTTAGGAGTGGAAGGCCTACATCCTCTACCACGAGAGAAAACATCGATAAAATTTGTGATCTCGTACTGGGGGACCGACGTTTGACCATTGGTAAGATAGCTGAGATAACAAACATTAGTTATTTCCGGGTGCAACATATAATAACGGAAGAGTTGGGGTTCCATAAGGTTTCTGCTCGCTGGGTCCCGAGGTTGCTTTCAGCTCAACAAAAACGAGTTCGATACACAATTTCGCGGGACTGTTTGGAACTTTTTGAGACTGATCCCGAGACTTTTTGTATAGATTTGTTACCATGGATGAAAGCTGGTTTCACCATCATACCCCTGAATCAAAGCAACAATCCAAACAGTGGTAAAGATCAGACTCTCCTACACCGAAAAAGGCTAAGGTCGTTTTGTCGACTAACAAAGTCATGGCTTCTGTTTTTTGAGATGCGAAGGGCATTATTTTTGGAGATTATTTACCGAAAGGTCAAACTATAAATTCTAGTTATTATTGTAACCTTTTACGAAGACTCCGGGAAGAAATAAAAGAAAAAAGGCCGGGGATGTTGCGTAAGAAATTTTGTTTCATCAAGACAATGCACGTGTTCACACTTCGGTTGAAACAATGTCTGTAATCCATGATTGTGGCTACGAATTGCTGCCCCACCCACCTTATTCGCCGGATTTAGCCCCCTCGGATTATAATTTATTTCCAAATTTAAAAAACATTTGGGTGGCTCGAAATTTTCGACCAAAGATGGGGGGATAGTCGCAGTAAACGAATATCGTATTTATTTTTCGAGGGGATAAACAAGTTGCAGGTCAGGTGGAAGAAGTGTGTTGAACTAGATGGAGAGGTTGATGTCATTCTAGTAAAGTTTTCGAATGAGCCATCACACATTCGCTGACTGCTTGTAGCAATTATATTTCTGTTACATAAACATTTTATAAAAGAGTATATATGTCATCTTTGACTCTGTGTTGAAGAAGTGTCACTATTTTTCCTTTTTGCGATGGCGAGGAAGGATATATTTGTGAGGGCTGACGCTATCTGCCATCGCCAATTCATAATTAAATAGTTTTTTCTCTTCCGCCGGGATAATTATAATTATATATTCGTGAAAATATGCACGAAATATTTTATTTAAAAGGGTGAGTTCATGATTCCTCGCCGACGTCATTTTTCATATTGTTTGGAAAAGTATTTGTTTATGTTAAAATGTCTTAATTCTCTTATGTGTGCATTTTTATATAGTTATTCACATGATCTGTATGGCTATTAATAATTTGATAGATCGTGTCATTAATGTTTTACTTTGAATAGTACATGCCGCGTGTTAAAATTGGTTAAGTTCTATTCAATTGTAAATGAGTATATATATTGCCTGATTTTGGTTGGCTCATGAAGCCTAGAAAATGGGAAGGGATCTTATTGATTGTGTGTTTCTTTTCAGAAATCAACTCCTTTTCTTTCTCCCTTTTTAAATTTGGATGTAATATGGAGATCTGATGCAAGCAAATAGTGGATTGATTCATACATTCAAGTTGCAGCCGGAAGTCTCGGACAATCACCCAGATAAGACTTCATATCCCCACTTTTTACTAACCCTAATTAAAAACTGCATTAATCCTATTGATTGTTCGTTCTTGTAGTTTCTTAAGATTGTTGTAAATGTGGAGGGACAATGATTGAATAAATGTATCTTAAAGTCTAACTAAACCTCTTATAGTCCTTTACCCCATGTGAACTCCTTTTACAGAATTTATAGCTATAAATCCTATTATAGAATTTAACATTAAATTGTAACATGCTAACCAAGCATATTGTACGTTCCCTTTGTAATAAATACTTTTGGAACCCACCACTCTTTTCTTTTTACTTAACAATACTATAGACATTTCCATTACAACTAATGTGGATTGTGGGCGATGATGATAATGTCGCCTAGTGAATACGAGGCTTAACGTATCTCCACTTTATCATTGCATGATTGACGTGTTATTGTAACCTATATTTAGTCTTACCGCCTAGTGATTTTCTACTTAGTAGTATCAGAAGCTCTCTCGTGTCAGCATGTGTACGCTTCGTCCACTCCACAAATCTTTAGAACTCGTGTAGCGTGTTGCGGCGTGATAGGGCATGATACATCACGTGTATCCAGTATATTCTCAGCAGCGGTCATGATTTAGTATGTGCTCGCCCAAATAACAAATTACGTTCTATGTGTCTGGATAAACTTGACAGTAATTTAACTTTCGTTGGAGAAAAACTCCGTTATTGCCCGAACATTTCTTTCCCATTCGACTTTACAGGTTGATCTTAACTGTCTAAAAGTTATCAAAATAATTTTTAAAGTAATTTGTCGGCTTTAAGATTGAAAAATATGGTACAAGTTGTTTGCTTTGTACACTAGTTATGCTTTGCGCTAAAATGTCTACTTTCCATTATAGTCGACCAGATCGTATCTGTAAGTACCTTTCTCACGACTTCGATTTCTCGTTTGCCCCCCTCCCCCAGTACTATAAAACCGTGTAAGATGTTCTCAGATGGTTCGATGCGCACCTGAATAACACATGTGGCCCTTGACTAGGTTCTCTCATATCACGTAGTTAAATGTTTCCCTCCATCAAACATTTTCTGTAGTCCTTTTTAAATTAAGACAACTAAACGTTTACATTAATAACTTAAGAATAATAATCAATATTCTATGTTTCCCCGAGGAATTGTAATTTCGGTATTGAAATAGTTTCTACGTTTCAGGTACTTTATATCAGTTACTAGGTGTGCCCCTCGATTTTAACAGAGTAATTCCTGTGTCAAGGGAATCATTAATTCCTTCGGGATTAAATAAATAGTTTTATGTCATCTTAAATTTTAATCTATATCTAGAAAATTTAATCCAAGTCCGTTCTGTAGTTTTTCCTAATAAATTCCTATAAAACGTAAGCTTTCGCATTTATAACCTTTGTGATGTAAAAGGTGATCGGTAGCAGAACTACATCGCTCGGTACTCGGTACACGGTAAAGCATTGGATGGTCCCCTCTGTCTCTTAAAGTAGTTAATAACTAAGCTTAGTCAATAAATGTTTTATTCCACCTGTGCGTTCTATCTATGACCGGGCATACCCTGCGTTCTGTTGATACGCCGATGGGATGACTGAGGTGTCAGAACTTAATTAAATTTTTCCTGAATACTGCTATTTCTTAAACACCGCCCAGCTGCAAGTTGCAGGGTGCACTTACTGCATTAATCGGACCATCTAAATTTGTGTTTTGACTTTTGAGTAAGTGTAATGGACGTTCGGAAATTTAATATTTCAATTATGTATTGTCCATAGTAATTGTAAATTAACCATAATATCGGAAATAAAAACATTGGTATTACTTCAATAACATCTTGCGTAAAATAATACGGCTATTGTTACGCTGTACAACATATTATTACATTGTGTACTTTGTAACAAAGTAAAGTTATCATTTGTTCAATTTGCTAAAATTGGAATTCGCGGCACATTAACCCAGAATTCCATTAAATGACTATCGTTTGACAACTGGTCCATAATACACGTCCAATGGATCGTATCACCTAATTTGTGCCAAATATTTCAGATACGGAAGGCAACACACAATTCCTGTCCTGTCTGTCATATTTCGGTTGGTACGTCCACTTTCAATGTGACCACCATTTCAATGTATACGCTGTCACTTTTAGATTGTATGATATAAAGAAAGAAAGCATAAAATATATCTAATTATAATCTATCTATATAAATAACAAAAAGTTTGTTGTTCGCGCTAATCTCAAGAACTGCTGCCCCAAATTGAGAAATGATTTTGTGTTGAATGATGCACTTATCGAGGACGGCTATAGGCTTTTTACCATGACACGACGAATAACGGGACCGGTTAAAAAAAGGATCCATGATCCCGCCCCATCTTGTTGCCCTCTCTCCGTCCGGGGGTAATCTTCACTGGCCTGGGGAGGCCTGCGAGGATTACGGGTATCGAGGCGAACCTCATGACCCGGGTCTGTTCGCGAGGGGCGATTGTCCCCTCGGTGATGAGGGCAACCCACTCGTGTTAGTGGGTTGTTGCGCACCGAGGTGCGGAGGCCAGGTCATCTAACAGAGGACAAGTATTACATTCGATACATCGAAGCCATATAGTATACCTGAAACTATGAATTTCTATTTGCAATTAAATTCGGCCCGCCGAAGACAGTTAGTAAAGTATAATCGCGAATACATTTGTTTGCAATCACTTATTAAAATAAATTTAAGTAATAAAGCGTTAACTTACGGTGTATGTCCTTAAATACCTCTCTAGTCTCTACGTGACTTTAATTCGTTCTACGAATGAGTGTAATAGACTAGCATTTCCTTCTTGTAGTTATCTAACGGGTTTTAACATGATGCTTAAAATACCTATTACGAGGTACTGGCTGACTATTAGTAAATACCTTGCTCGACGTTTCGACCGGGTTACACCAAAACTCGTTAAAACCCGTTAGATAACTACAAAATGTGTAACAAACGTGAAAGTCTCCAACAATTAGCATTTTCTTTCCTAGTACGATTTTTTTGTGGGTTTTTTTTTACTTTATATAATTTTATAATATTTAATATTAACTTTATATACTATGTATATTCTTGTAGCACTAGAGATACACTATGGCAGAGTTTGTATGAATAGTATTGTAAGTAGGTACTGCTGTAAGAGTGCTTAATTAGAAACCAAACAAAATTCCCATTGTCAATCTTTTATAGCAAAGTTTTGTCAGTTTGTCTTCTCAGTAATATCGGTCTAAAAATGTCCACACAATAAGGAAGGAGAGTGTAAAAATCACAATAAGCAAAGAGAGTGTAAAAATCACAATAAGGAATGAGAGTGTAAAAATAGAATAGTAAACTGTAAAAATCCAGGGCATTTGTGTATAAACACGTATGTGCATGCGGGCGCAGCCGGGGATGTACCTGTACCGCGTAGCTACTTTCATATTTTGTTACATAGGTTGACAAGTTATCTTAGGATGTAGTGCCGCGCTGCACGTGAGAAGTAGTGCCAGGCTGCATAGGAGGAGGTAGTGTACACATCCCCACCATGGTTCAAGCGTGTCATGTCGTGGCGGTGGGGCTCAGTAGCCTGGGGTTATCCGAGACTCCTTGGGCGAAGCCAATTGAACCGAGGAGATGGCGGCACCCCTCCTACAAGAAGTACCCCTCCTACAAGAAGAGGGGACTAAAGAGCAGGAGTAGGTGCCGCTTTTTGTACCCCTCTTACAAGAAGAGGGGACAAAAGAGCAAAAATTGGCGGCGCTTTTAAGCACGGGGTAAGGGGCGAGGACGGGAACCTCACCCCACTGCACTGTCCCAAAGTCGGTGGGGTTGTCCTGAGGTGCGGGACAACTCCATCTGTGGAGGTGGCGTCGGTCCCTTCTCTCTGATGATTTGTTGTTCCGGTGCACCTCATCAAAGGCGGCACTGGTGGCACTCGCGGTGGTTTTTGTGGGTATTCGGCACTATATAATGTGCCGCTAGCCCCACACACCACAGGACCCCACCCAGGGCCAGTGAAGGTGCGTAAATGCGTTTCCCCGCGCCAACAAAAAAAAAAGCTAGTGTACATGTACGTAGCTATGCGACGGAATTGGGCCGGCGTGCGGTTGCCTGAGTCGACCGCCTTTACACCATCACGCCGATAAACCACTGGCAGCTCACAAATTACATGAAACGTGAACAGCTTTCACTTACACAAGTGCAAGAGACACCTCCCCGGGCGTGGATCTGCATGCAATGCAGCATGAATTAAGTGGAGCACAGCAACAAACGCGCGGAAAGAGCTGCGCAGCTCCCCAACACTTAGCCACATGATTACTGCAGGAGTGTACTTGTCAAAGGAAATTATGATGGTTAAGCTAACGTAATAAAATCAAGACTTCTTTTTAGAATAGAGGGACAAACGAGAAATTGGAGCCTTTTCACGACTACCGACGCCCATGAACATCCACATAATTATTATGCCGATGCGTTGCCCTCCTTTCCCCCCACAATGGGCCACCGGCTACTCACAAACCGCACGAAACGCGATGCTGAAGATGCCACTTTACGGCGGTATTATGTGAGCGAGAGGTACCTCCCCGGTCGTGACGGCCCAATTTCGGTAGGAGGAGGATGTAGTGCCATGCATAGTGCATGAAACTACATCCTCCTATGCAGCATGGGCAGGCATGACAGATAATGTAATACTCTCCGACACTCAGCATACATCGCGGAGTTCGCTCCAACAGACTTTTCAACACTTGGCCAAAGCAGTCGAAACCGCTTTCAAACAATTTGTTTATTCTCGTTGAAATTGCTGAATTTCTGGCGAAAGAGCATACTTCTAGTGATCACATGTAATATTTCATAATTATTCCGTTCCGTTTTCTTCAAATAAAACGCGTCTCTCTCCACAATTTCCAACTCCAATTTCACATGTGAGGACATATTATTATTAGTGATAATCGTGAATAATGACCATATTAATCAATACATAGTATGTTAATTTTGATTTTTTCCCGCCAATTCCCTAATAGACTAGACGTAGTGTCAGGAGCGCCACACACCACGGTCCTTACATACGTGCTCTGCCTCCAGTTCTGTTTCAGTATATATGTTTATGTGCCTAATAAAGAATCATTGATTCTCAACTCTCATTCACTTATCGTCATGAACAGTTTCATTATAACTTTGTCGTCGTCGTTATCATTATATCAATAAAAGACAAGGCAGTCTTTTATTGATATAGGCACGGAGTCGTTCCCCAAATTGATTTACGACATTAGAGAGTGTTGGGCTCATAATTGTTATTTGCTATGTTAAACACCCGAGTTTATATTTAACAAAACCAACTACATACTTCGATAAATTTAATTAATTGACAAATCTTTTAATCTACAGAACTGGGACCCCGACAAGAACACATTCACAGAGGAATCCATTAAATATATTTTTAGCCTTCAGATTATCTTAGAGCTCGTGTGTTTTACTAATTAATCGCAACTGTAAATGTTCAGCAACACTCACTCGAGACGGTATTGGGATGGGCACTTTTATTTGGGGATGGGTTTGTTTTTGTTATTCCAATAGTGAAGGATCGCAAAATACGACTGCCTACCGGCTCGCAGTTTCGAACGAATCGGTTGAACATCTATATATATGGAGACACTGGGACCCATCCGATGAGTTTTCCAAGATCCCCGAACGATGCAGTCACGCCATTGTTTATTGGACGACGAATATACCTCCATAAATCTGCGGGCGGACACATGTGCTAGGATTCTTATCCAAAATGTCACACCTGATTGTGGGAAAAAGTGGGACGTAAAAAGAGAAAATATTTTTAAAGGTTGTGTCTGCTGCAGTTAAACCTGATATATATGATTAGATCCTGAATGCTTACTTATATCCTGAATAATTACTGTAATGAGTAACATTCGCGTAAACTTAATATATCAATATTCGAAAAATTATGTTATAATGACTTTAAATATTATAGAGTGAATTAATGTCCTATGGCGCTCTATGGGGAAGCTTATTTCCAGCAATGGACAGGGTGAGGCTGATGATGATGAAATTAATTAAGGTCATAAATTATAATAAGACGGCAGACACAAGGAAGTAGGCTTATATATGGAGTAGATAGTAGGCTGGATTGAAAAGTACTCGGGCCAACAGATTTATTCAATTCTAAAAATCTGATTTACCCACATTGTTTAGTTCAGTTCAGACTAGTTAATTGTAAGAAGGGGCCATCACCGAAAACCATCTACGATAATATGGTCAGTACTTTAGGAGATGCTGCTCTGTCTTGTTCATCCGTCAAAAAATGGAAAATAGAATTCAGATTATATGCATCACTTATGACCGAACTCAAAACATCATAGTCAACGAATTGGGTTTCCACAAGGGGACTGCTTTCAGTAATGCTCAGAAGGAAAGTCCTGTTCCATCAAGATAACGCCCGTGTTCACACGTCTGTGCAATCAACAGCTGAAATGCACAATTGTACTATTCCTGTATCTGCCTTATTCACCTGATCTGGCATCGTCAGACTTCTATCTGTTCCCTAACCAAAAAAATCACTTGGGAGGTCAAAGATTTTCTACAAATGACGAGGTCAAAATAGCAGTAGACGTGTATTTTGACTCTGAGGAAGAATCATTTTATTTCAATGGTCTAAAGTTTTAAACAAGGAGATGGCAAAAGTGCATCAAACCTGATGGTGATTATGTAGAAAAATGTAAATATAAACTAGTTTAGTATGTGTTTATTTCCTTGGTTAGGTCGAAAAGTTTTCAATCGTAATCCGCGTATAGGAAAAAAAGATTTCCATGGTATTAACGAACAAATAAGCCGGTAAGTATTACCATGTCTTAGTTGTCATACCTTTTGTAGTTTACTTTTTTTTGATGACGCGGGGAAATGCATTTACACGCCTTCACTGGCCCGGGGTAGGGTCCAGTTGTGTGTGTGTGTGGCTCGCGGCACATTATAGTGCCGAATACCCACAAAAACTACCGCGAGTGCCATCAGTGCCGCCTTTAGTGAGGTGCCCCGGAACAACAATTCATCAGGGCACTTCGACGCTAGCCCCTTAAGGCACCCACGCCACCTCCACAGATGGGGCTGTCCCGTATCTCAGGACAACCCCACCAGCTTTGAGACAGTGCAATGGGGTGAGGTTCCCATCCTCACCCCTTGCCCCGTGCGCAAAAGCGACTTTTCCTCTTTCGTCCCCTCTTCTTATAGTAGGGGTAACAAAGAGCGGCTCTTCCTCGTGCTCTTTAGTCTCCTCTTCTCCGCCGCCTCCTCGGTTAAATTGGCTTGTGGTTTGTAGTTTACCAGCTACAGTAGATCACTATGAGAAATTACGTCCTGTAACATTTTGTTTTATTTATAAATTTAGGAAGGTTAACGGTGTTTCATCATATACCTAGGTCTACGCATTATTTGGTCTTCATCCACTACGTCTTCCATGACGTGGCATCCTCTTCAAATCATTAGGCACAGCGAAGAGTTCGACAACTATAGAGCAGATAGAAGCTGCTCCATAATAATTAATTGGTTGTCATGAAACTTTGTGTCTACCGGTGAAACCTACCAAACATATAAACAAAAATGAAGATAAAACAATATTTATTACATACATGATTTTAGTTTCTATGCTTGAAGAGATTGCAGGACTTAGTATTAAACATGAATTTCAGCTAATCCTGACACGCTTTCAAGTCATACAAGCTGACGGCAACATGAATACACCACCTGTGTAACTGTCTGGCTGTAGCGGTTCATGAGATACAGTCTAGTGACAGAGAGATGGAAGGACGGACATCGAAGTTTTGTAATACAAACGCTGGTGTTCGGGGTTCCGTCTATGATTTCTAGGTACACTAATGGTACAAACGCAGCCCCAATAAGTAAAAACCCGTTTGTTGTTTTGTCATTACTCATAAGAAGCACCGTCTACAACTTGAGAATTTAATTGTTTACTTTCTAATTTATAATTCCACACGATTTTTACAATATTAAAATTTACATCTATAAACCATTCCTCAGTTAGATTTTCCTCACTTTTGTACACTGGCAGGTTCCCCCAGGGTTCAAATACTTTCGCAATTACGTTTCCAGAGAGCTTGCAACCGAGTGGTACACTTTGTATCAGCCACTAGAGACTTCCTTCACAAAAAAATGATGCATATTCGTGGATCTACGGGTCGTACGTCGGAATAAATTTACCCACATCTTAAAGCCTACACTACTACATCATGTAATAGTTATTGCCACTACTGCATGACTACCGAATGTCGGCGTGACTTGGTCACTTTGCTTTGCTTCTACTAATGTGGATGACCATACCTACACGTTGATGGTTCAACGGTCAAAATCGCCTATAAAGGGTTCTGTAGTAGTACCCTCGAACCCAATCGGATATAGTTTGCCATTCAGGCTTCGTAGCCATTGTTGTTGTTATGACGAGCAACGCAGCGAGTGTTAAAATTGAGAACTAAAACCTGTCAAAGAGGCGGATAATTTATAATAAAAAGTGTTACCATGTCATAAGTTGCCATATCTTTTGTAGTTCAAAGAGGCGGATAAAACCGAATTTCTGGCGGAGTTTTACACAACCGTATTCAATCCGGCTAATCGTTGGCCCGACACAAAACAAAACGGCCCCGATTTACAAATATCTAAACGTAATGTAGTATAAAGATTTAGACAATCCGACTGCGGCATATGTATTAAAATATGTACTAAAACTCTTAAATATACTTATACAATTCCTTAAATTTAAGAAAAAACAATTCTAGTATCTGTAACACAAGTAGTTACGGCAGGTGCTTAGCGCAGGACTTGGCTATGGTATGATAACCTCGAGACGCGGTTGCGCGTTACGGCGACCACGCAGGTACGGTGGTGGTTTGCGCAGTTACACCGTTGGGGTTTCGAGGGTATTGGTTCCAGTGTCCCGCAGGACCCCCAGGATCACCCTGACTTTGGCTATCAGGTCTCCATGAGTATATGAATCGTATGCGCATTAAGCCACACGACAGCAGTAAAACTTATACAGTGAGAAAAAATGTGTGCTTGCACCTCTCTCTCTCTCTCTTTCTCTTGCCCCTACAGTAATACATGTTAGGTTAGGTTAGCATGTATTACTCTCATTCTATCTTCACTCACTTATATCTCATTCCCTCCCCAACTTCCGTGCGCTTCGCCCGATCACACTTTTCGTAATTCTTTCATCTTGGACTGAATAGCTTGCGCCTCAAATCAAGCGTGCGTAAAGAAGCTTTAGTTCAAAACACGTGATGTACGCAGCTGTATTATTCATCTGCGTACCACAAAGTCGCGTAAACAAAAGAAGTACTGAAGTAAAGAAGGGATCAACTTACATGGAAGTGATGTGATAAACTTATTATCATGGGAATGTGATGCAATTTTCGTGGTAAAATAAACAGTACTGTAGAAACCCACACAATATTTACTAGTTAATTTATTCGCTAAACTAGCCAGTATACACGGGCCTTATTCTCCGTTTCTTTACTTTGGAACACCCACGACCTACTTCCATAGGTGACGAACGAAACAGTTTAGAGAATATGAAGATGCATTTCCCTCCTCTACACAATACCCTATAGCCCGTCCGGGGTCTGACGAAACGCGTTGCCAAAGCCATCACTAATACCGATATTCCGCT
>JAFELO010000994.1:54149-111247 GCA_017140195.1 Eumaeus atala
AACAGTTGAAAAATAACGCATGAATTAAAATCCTAATAGATACTTTTTAGACTAACTTTAGAATTTAAAAATATTCATCTTTGAACAGACGTTTTTAGATTTATCTGTAGACACAATACTATAGCGCCTATTATTTTCTCTTTACCGCTTACCAAATGGAAATGGATGAAAATATAATTTAAATGGTAAATTCGACATTCCATGTTAACGAAACAGAGAATTATCGTCTCGAGACAAAGTATGAGAACCACCTGATTGTGAAAATTGCATTGGTTTGTATTTTATGACGCTATGTACACGCTTCAGAGCACGGAGCGGCACGGGGCTCACACTTGTACAGCTTATGTGATAACGTACTAGAGTCTGCATGTGTGCATGTTATCATTGATTGCATTAGTATAACAGTATTGGAGTGTAGTCCTTATGAAATGAATTTAACGGCGGTCACCGGCCGGACACCTGCGGATAATGCTAGTTCTTGAGGGGTAAACTCCAGTCGCTTGTCGTAATTGACACACACACTTATTTAACTAAACTAGTATAAACGCTTCAAGTTAATATTACCCAATAATTACATTAGCTCTGTAGTGGCGATGACATTTTATCCCTGACATTCACCTGTTTACACCACGAACATAACATGCGGATACCATTGAATACAAATAAACCGGGACTTGCAACAAGATTCACTAAATTAAAAGGCAAGACTAATAATATAATGGATAGGTACATTTTATCTATATGTTTATCACTAAAGTTAATATAAAATTCTTTTTATTGGTTAAATGCTTGATTACTTTCTTTCTGGAAGTTTCAGTGTCTCGGTATATTTGCCTATGAGTGTTTTTTAAATATCCTTACAAACGCACATTTCACTTGCCCATACCACTGTTATAGCTTTAAAGTTGACATTACATATTCATGTTACACTTTGTGCAGTGTCGTGTCATGTAACAATAATTTATCACTGTCACTGTCACTTTTCTGACAAACTGTCTTAGCGTTGCCATGGTCTTGGTGAAACTCAAATTCAGAATGATTACGTCGAAAACAGAAATTTATTTTAGTAATTTTATTTTGTGTAATACGAAAAAAGATCAGTCACAATTCTTAAATATGACCAACTCCATAAATGCTTCATGTGCACGCATTTGTCTTACGTACGCAGTAAAGCAGGGGTACGCACGCGCGTACTGGTTGGCGTTTTAGCGTGCTAGCGAGTTTGCTATAGCGCCAACATTTTGTTTCACTGTTGCATTACAATTTGATAAGTTAAATAAACTAATTTCTATCGTCGTATTATACTTGTCTCAATTATGCAACATAAGTAAATACTAAGTTACTGCCTAATTATCCATAGTTAATAGTTAACATTTTTAGTAAAATAAAAAGAAAAACAGAGAACATTATATAAGTTGTTATCAGATTCTGAAGTTGAAAAAAGTTACGTAAATATTACAAATATAATATAATCAATAATTGTTTTCTATTTCAGTTTCAGTTCGTCAATTCGTTTATGAGTTTGTTCTACATTGCGTTTTATCTACAGGACATGGATAAGTTGAAAGAGGTACGTGTACTTACATAATTCATAATTTTTTGTATATGCCAAGTCTGGTCAAATTCTTTAAAATGGTTACATTTAGCTTCTCATCAATCGACGTGGGTGGCGCAAATGCATAATATACGCAATATTTATTATAATTCTACCTTCTTTTTAGCAATTGGCTGTTCTGTTGATCACAAGGCAAATCATTGGCAACCTCAAAGAGTCGGCGCTGCCGTATCTCATCGAGAACCTCAGGCTGGCCAAGATTTGTGTCGACGTGTTCGGAGCAATAAGTCCCAGTAAAAGTAAGTAAAATACAAGCCGGGGGCGTACTCAGGCGTGTGCTTGGTGCGAAGCAGTAACGAGTTATCATACACATGCGGGAGAGCCTTGCAGGCACCCCGCCCCTTTTAGGAGTCGGGGCTATCTGAGCGCGGAGGCTACGTATAATTACACGCCTCAAAAGTGTGCATGCGTCTTCTCCCGTCTGCGACAAAGCTCCGACCATTTTTTATGCTCGCTCGCGCGCCACACCTAGTTCATAGTTAGATGTTGCTGTAAAGCCAATCCATCACTATAGATGTAACATGTGTTTTTTTATGTCCTACAGATAGGTTATTTTGGAAATATTATATATGTCGTAGTCGTATACAAAGTGGCGTATTTCGTTACGGCTAACTATTTTCAAAAACGACCGTTCATTTTTGTAACGGGCCAACAATTAGCGGGATTGTCATTGCGAGACGTTTTTCAATATGGCGGATGACGTTTAGTCTCTTTCAACGTCTTGACTTTAGGCAATGATAGTGATCAGTACAACTATGAAATTAGGACAAGTGTTGGGAGTGCAAATAAATCTTGCTGCGACATATCCACGACATTCCCGCTCAATTTTCTTTTACGGTTTTTTAGTGGTGTTTTAGCAGGACATGTGCGTGGAATAAAGAGAGTATAAGTATAATAAAGAGCTCGATAGTTTCTATAATAATGTCAAGTCATAGAAGAAATTGGAATATGAACGCTGAACATTTTATTCATTCTTCTATTCCAATAAGACGCCAGTCCGACACGAGCAGAAGCAAATCATACGCAGGACCGACTGCTTAACGTGTTCTTCGAGGGGCGGAGAAGTAACACCGCTAACTTCCTCGACTACAAACTGTTATTGGAATTTGAAAAATTTCACTAAAATTTTTGGCCACACGATCTGCTGATGCACACGCTTGTCACTGAACCCCGACCGTCATTCTTCCAGTGCCAACGTCGGAGCAACTGTCGGAGCTGTTCGAGAAGAAAACCTCGTCCAGTGGCGAGACGCCGGAGCCGCTAGTGCAGGGCGAGGAGAGGCGCAGCTCCGAGCCCGCCGGCGGGCAGAAGGCCATCCACCAGGCGGAGCTGGAATCGCAGCTGTTTAAGGTAACGCTCCGCGGATGTGAGTGTGATGATAGCATATGGCAGAGGACGAGCTGTGAACTATTTAGTGCCTAACTATGGAAATAACATTTTTCTTATAATATGGTTTCCCTAAGTCGACCGTGTCGCTCACTCGTGACCAGAGATCAGTTCTATGTCAGATGTGTCAATTTTCTGTTGCTTCAACGAAACTGGCCTTATCTGTGCAAAATAATTAGCCGTCCTACGCCGTTTGGTTTTCTTAAGTTAAACGCCTAATATATTAACCCCGATACGGCGTGTAGTATGAGTTTGACTTTTGCCGTGAGTGCACACGTAGTCCTATGCTTCTCCAAGTAGCACATTAAAACAATTGAACAATTATAAAAATATGTGATTAATCTACGGCCCTCTACCTTGTGCGCAGTACGACGGCACGTTCGCGGAGTACCTGGAGATGCTGACGCAGCTGGGCCACGTGGTGCTGTTTTCTGCGGCCTTCCCCCTAGCGGCGCTGTGCGCGCTGCTTAACAACGCGGCGGAGGTGCGGGCGGACGCGTTCAAGCTGTGCCACGTGGCGCAGCGGCCCTTCGCGCAGCGAGTCAACAGCGTCGGTAGCTGGCAGGTGACGGCCCTAGATTATGAGGCATCTAAAAACTATGGCTAAATAAGCGCAGTTGGCTGCCCCAGCTTTTTTAAAGCATAAACAGGCTCATATTACCCCAACTCTCTTACAATGGGCTATTGGACTTTTAAAAGCCTCACTCGCCTTGGTACTTATTTGAGCTTGCTTGGTTCTAGATGAGGACTCAGTCGTATTGTCACTCCCAGGCAGGCGCTGTTGTGACTGATGACGCATTGCAAAATATCTATTGTAACAAAATGGTCGAATGTGTAATATGCAAGATAGACATACATTTAACTTCACTGCATGTGAGAAACTTACAGTATATACGGCCACAAGAGGAGACCGATGTTAATTGTGGCGTGGTGTGGAAAATGACCTTTAGCCGTATAATCCGTATAATCGTTAGAAAAAAAATCTCTAAAATTTTGTTGACGTGTCTCGTTAGTCGCCAGCACCTATGGAAAAGGCATCGTCCTCCTATGTGAATTCTTATAGTATGGTCGACGTCTTAGCACGCCATGGAGGCGATGGTGGCGGTGGCGGTGCTGGTCAACTGCGCGCTCATCGGACTGTCGGGGCCCGTGCACCGCCTGCTGCCCGACGCGACCCCGGCGCAGACCGTGCTCGTCATAGTGGCGCTAGAGGTATACACACGTACACACACAGTGACGCTAGCATATTGCGTATGTTAAAAGTGACGGTGACGTTTCTGGCGCCGTAAGTGTAGCCTTTGAATTATTGTTCAGTTTACTGTTGGGCCGGCAGTCCTCATTGAACATTGCTCTATGCGACTGTTATGCGTGCGAGCAAATTCACACGATATTGAAAACACTAGTGTTGGTTTTTCCTTTAATCGAAAAAGAACATGAAAAAGTTATGATGACTGATGAATGACGTGCGAGTAAAATCGCCGGACGCAGCTATTATATTTATATAACTAAGTTTTTTTTTCTTTAAATCATAACTCAGTCTATATTTGCACACCGCAACTGATTGTGTTCTCTCAGCACGTGGTGCTGGTGACAGTACTGGCGCTGCGCATCGCCATCCCCGAGATCCCGAGCTGGCTCGCCACCGAGATGGCCAAGGTCGAGTTCCAGCGGCGCGAGGCGATCAAAAACGCGCACGCACCACTACTGGTATGTATACCTATACTATTCTTGAAGATACCAGTAGTCTTATAGCCGCTTTCACAGGTTAATGTTAAAAGCGTCAAACATCTATTTAAAACTTAAATCTTAACCTTTTTATAAACCATAACTTGTGAAACCGAAATTCGTAATTTATTTGACGCATACGTCAAACGGCCCCTGGTGGCCTTGGGACAATTACTCCCGCCGTACACAATGTGAGCTGACCTCGCAGATATCTATGAGGGGTGATTGATAAGTATCCGAAATGACAAAGTAAAACTTTAATAATGTATTTACTTTATTTTTCAAAGTTTTTTCTCCAATGTCGTTACACCAGTTTGATAAAATGGTTTCTCTAACCCCTCAAAATGCTCGTCTACGACGATATTGACTTCATCATTTGATGAAAATCTTCAGTCACCTAACCATCGGGCATAAGTGGAAGTCGCACAGGGCCATAAGGTCCGGGGAATAAGGGAATGCGGTAACAATTCGAACCGCAATTCATATAGTTTGGAATAGAACTTCTTTTTTTGGCTAAATGAGGTTGTTGCTTTCGCATTTATTCATAAAATTTTTGCAGCAAGCTTTCATAATACTCTCCATTTGTTGTTTTTCCTCTTCGCAAATAATCCACTAAAGTAATCCCTCGAGCGTCCCAAAAAACAGTCGCCATCACTTTGCCGGCCGATAAAACCGTTTTTGCCTTCTTCGGCGCAGGTCTTCCACTCTCAGTCCATAGCTTACATTATTCTTTTGTTTCAGGAGTATACTGATGTATTCATGTTTTATCTGCTGTCACATAACTTTGCAAAAAATCGTTAGTATCACGCTTAACAATCCGACGAATCGTTCACTCGTCATTGCTTTTGGTTAACAGTGATCCAACGCGGCACCCATCGCGCGCAAATCTTTTTCATTCGCAAATGTTGGTGTAAAATGTTAAAAACACGTTCAGAGGAAGTGCGTACCATTTCTGCTAACTGCCGCAATTTTAAGCGCCGATAATTCAAAATGATTTTTTAAATTTTTTTGATCATGTCCGGATTCGTGACTTCATTTGGACGGCCAGCCCTGTCGGCGTCTTCGCAGCTCTGTCTCCCACGTGACCTAAAATACGGTCTAGCTTGACTTTAATCTGGGTTGCTCTTTTCCCTTTTAAAACGTGAAACTATCACCGTACGAAAATTTACGGCAGAGAAAGTTCTAGGGGCTTCCCTCACACGAATTCTATCAGTTCGAATAAATTCAAACTTGGCGTTCTACTTTCGAAGAGATAATAGAATATGATGTAATAAATTTTGTTTGCTCATCTTTTTCTAAGTTCGTCGTTTCGGCCAGCTAACAATCAGCCCTCATATGTATGTGCATACTCCGTATATCAGCATACGTAGGCCATGATACGTCTCACTGCTGCCAAATGGATCTTTTTAGAAATTATTGGCTGCAGTCGTATTTGTTGTAGAATGTCGAGTGCTACATCAATTTAATTTGGCAAATAGTATACTATCTTATTTGTTATAATATCCTGACAGTCGAGTACCAGCCAAGACGACGTAGTAATAGGGCGAGTCACGCGTACGGGCACGCCCACTACACCTAAACTGTCGCCCGCACCCGCTGGCCCCGCCGCCGCCTCAGACCGCAAGAAGATTAACATGAGGATACCCGAAATACCGCCATTCAGGTGAGTAGCAACGAAAATGCTTCGGCATCAATATTTGCAGTGAGCGCGGACCCACTGGACTGTGGATGTAAGAAACTCGAACGTTTCCAAAAGGATCTGAGTCAGTCATAGAAAATAAGAAATTTCAAATTCTCTTGATAACATTTACGATTCAGGTACATCCAAAGCAACACACCTATTATGAACCAAAGTACTAGGTTTACCACTGCCGCTAATGGTACGCGGAGTCTTCGCGCTCGCTACGACGTCACGTGCACGCTCTACCCGTATACTAAACCCGTACATAAACTTTGTTAGCTGGAATAGGGCCCCATATCATAATTATATACAGCTTGTGTTGATGCTGCGTGCGTGTTGCTGTCTAAATGTTCGCGCCGTGGTATTCTGTATTACGTGTGTAAATAAGATAATACAGGGATGTAATTCAAACGAGTAAGCTCATGACTGGGCCAACCGAAACGCGCACTCTCTACATTATCGTTGTATGATTGTCTAGAGTGAGTGTTGACATGGCAGCTGTCGCTACACGTTTACAGATGTGGGACTATCCGTTAAGGGGGTGTTTCAGGCAATAACTAAAACTAGACCTCTAATAATGATTATGTGTAGTTTATAAGTGATAGGATACACAGTAATAATGACTTAATTTGTTTTTCATGTAACATTATTCTACTTTCATGAATAAAAAATATTTTCTTTCGATTAGGACAGAAAAAAGAAAGAAATATTACGCACATTTTATCACCTAGTTTCAATCAATTTTCCTAAACGACATCTGACGTATTTGGTAAGCTAATAGACTAATATGTCTATTTACCAAAAAGAGGATTTGATTGTACCGGAATTTACTTAAAGTTGTGCTAATTAATTTAAGTATGTTTACATAATGAGCTAAACAATTAATTGCGAAGATACTGTTGTAGCGCAACATATACCGTGTAGTTGTTTGGCTAACAGCTAGGCATTAATATGAATAGTGCCCATACGCACTGAGTGGTCGTGCGCGATGCAGCCGGCCGCTAGTTCAGCCGCATGCTCCGGTCAAGCTCAGTGCGTAAATGTACCATTTAATTACAAGTACACTGCTATAATGTTTAGATGACATAACGTTCCTTCCTTCTGTTGTTTAATTACAACACTAACACTTACTCACGCCAGTAACTAAATGGGGATCGCAGCGAGAACTGAATACCAAACGCTATTGTTTAAATAATTTCCAGTGAAAAGTAAGTGGCAGTGATATGTAGAATCCATTTTATAGTTCCGGTTATACTCCGACATATTTTGATGGTGGCCATATTCGATTTTGATGTTCTATTCTATTTGACTGACGACTTTTAAGTAGCGGCCGCTGGACGTAAGTGGCTCGTGACCGTGACCAATTGACCAAGTGACCGTGACCTTTGAGGAAGGCACAGGTCCAGCAGCGGACGCTCTTCGGGCGATGATGAATAGCAAAAAGTCATTGTTTAACAAATAGAGCATAGCGTGTGTTAGGAATATTTGGTAATTGGCAATGTAATTATAGAGTGGTAAAAAAATAGGTCACGACACGGGATGGTAGCAATATGGTCCAATCGCATGTTGTTTGGACTGTTTAGGTGATCACTAAGGCTGGCTCAGCTGTCCGCGAACCTCGTACAGGACGAACGCACACGAAAAACCCTGTAGCGTCCGCTTTGTTCTGCAACGATGACACGGTGGCTAGCAGGAGACAGACACATAACGCATGACTCCCGGAGCACTGACGTTACGGGTAGCTGTGAGTCGATGTGCGTGCAGCAACATGCGGGGCGCGGTGCGTGGATGGCGCTCCGCGGGCTCTACCCGGAGCGAGACTGAGATGCTCTACCTAATCACGTGTGGTGGACCCAGTCTTAGCGAGAGATTTTGTATAGGTTTTCCAGCATCTAATGTTTAAATCATATTGTGTACTTTCGAAGTTATCTGCACTAATGCATTATAATTTTTTACCTCCATAAAATTTTGTAATATTTACTGCATATGTTAATTAAGTTATTAGACAAAAGTAAAAAGTTATGTCCGGAAGTAGTTTTTATTCCTTATATTTTATTTATATTATATATTTTTTGTTTTCAGTTAATTTGGCACAAGTATACCTGGATGGGTGTGTAGTTATTAAATAATTCGCTAACTTGTTCTCACTTCAAACTTAGATCATTCGCTAACTGTGTAAACTTAACGCTTACAATATATTGTTTATTTTTTAAGTTGCAATAAATTTTGTTTTCTTTTAGTGTTTTTGTCTCATGTATATAAATATTCCTAGATGTCTATTGAAAATGTGGTACGGCTATCAATATATATCTCCCAGGTACAACCAAACCTTGATTTATTGTTACAACAAGGCTTTGATAACAATATTTTTGCGAATTGTTTTATACATATTTTGCAAGCGAGCGTAGGCACATGCTCGTACTTGTTGTTCGGGCATGTACGCATATTCGCTTGTCTTTGTCAATTCGAATATCTAGATATAATAATATCTGTGTAAATCTTCCTACTATCGGGTATTCTTTACTGCGTAGGAATAAGCCGTAGTGGGTTATTTCGTGTCATAATTTCTATACCAATATCAAAAAGAGGAAAACTTAATTGTTTATTTGTTTGTTTGCTTGCATTGAGGAGGCTCCGAAACTACTGGACCCAATTATAAATTTCTTTTACCTGTACGATTCTTCATTATCTGTGGTGAATATCCAACATTTTCTAAAACGATATATATGATTATGAAAACTTCGGTGGTGTAATGAAAATGAGAAAAAGTATCATAGTAAATCCTTATCTCGCTGCTGAGGTTATTGGTAACTAACTGTCCCGACAGACGTTGTGAGTTTTTGGTATATTTTGGTAGTTTTTGGTATATAAACCCATCCTCAGAAATCCTATGGGTGAAAACAGCATGAAAATCCAATTTGTGGATTTCAAGAAAATTCACCAAATACTACCAGAAGCTTTTAGGGACGTTATTTTATTTACGCCAACGCTGTTTTATAATACGCCAGATAATTCCAGAATAATAAACACAATAGACTGTTAGTCGAGTTCAATAGAGATGTGGTATACTGAACCAGCTCACAGTAGCCAACTGCCACATGTTCGTGTTGTGGGATGTGTGCTCCGCTATTTTGTCGCGAAGGTAGGTTCACGATTTTGGATTCATAAAAAAATCTTCCACATATGCTACACGCTATCTGCTGCTGTTTTTTTTTATATGTGAAAACCCTAATCATTTAAGTGTTGGTAAGAAATAGCAATGATTTGTTAACCTATGTGAGGCTTTTCTAACGACTGATTGCCGATTTTCTTTGCACATTAATCTTTTAACATCTAAAGCTTAAAACTCTGTTTTCAACACTAAACATCGACTGGCACATCTGTGTGTCGTATGTGTGTACCTTCCGTCTTCCGTTTCCTTTGTATTTGGTTTGTGTGTGTGTGATTTATCAGTCGCTGTGTGTGTGTTTCAGACCGAAAGCTGCGTCCGTCACAGAGTCGGCTGCGATCACGGGCTCCCTTCAGACTCTGCCGGACGTCAGTCCGACGAAGCCGATACGACGGAAGGTTTGTTGCACGACCATCACTTAAACAGTGCACTTACTGTTGACTTTCCCGAGAAACCGCTTTTCATTTGCAAATTAGTCTATGCTAATCTAAAGTACATATGCATATGATAAATCTGTAAATACGTGAAGAAAGCATTTACCTCGCATCGGCAGGTCCTGACTATAGGGACTCTGAACTCGCCTTGGAAGAACCCTAAAAAACCTCACGGAAGCCCTCAGCCGCCTTGGGAGGTTGAGGTGACCCCCGGATCTCCGGAAGGGTTGTCCCCCATTTCTTAGTAAAAAATGCGTGCAGTAGGTACGTATCTACACGCGCGTAGTATTTTTTCTTAATAATAATGTCCAAGCCTAATTTCGCATACGGCGGCTATATCTACAGGGACTAGCCAACCGCACACTTATAATGCAAAGTGTGTGCGTGTTGTGACACTCCTGTTCCCTCATTCACCTATCTGATGGGACGGTAGGCCGACACGACCAGAGAAGCCAGGTGCGGGACCGAGTGTTTAACATGTTCTCCGAGGCACCGCCAACTTCCTGAATTTGGACTGTAATTAGACTTGAAAAACCCATCAAGACTACGCTTGAACATGCTTATCACTTCTACACACACTAGACCACGAGGCAATATTTTTGTTTATAGCTTATTGGGACAACATCCATGTGCATCTACATGACGACAAATTATGCAAAGGGGTGCCTTCGTTTTCCCCATCCTCCACTACTAAGCCACCGGACTCTCACAGTATACTAAGTCTTCGATAACTGCCTTTCATAAAGCGAACAAAGTTCAGATGCATAACATTAGTGCACATACTATGCATGTAGTACGTATACGATCGTAATACGTAGAAGCAGTGCGTCTGCGTGACGTCACAGGTTTTGTCACAGGAGGTAGGCGGAGCCGCGGGCGGTACGCTGTCGCTGCTGGGCGTGCGCGGGTTACGCGACGACCCGTTGCACCGGTCTGCACACTGCATACCCAACCCGCACCCCGCGCGCGCGCTTCACAATCCGACGCTACAGGTCAGAGGCGTGCACTAGGCCGCGCAGATCGTTAAACGATCTTGGCTCCAGCTACTTATTACTGTATACTCGACTACTTGTTCCCTTACAACATAATATAATAGAAAAAAATAGGAACCTTCGGTTTACAACTAAAATTATAAACAGACGATATAAGGATAATTTATTTCTCATCATTATGAATTATTGTTCATCTTTGTTGTATGTATCTGTATACACAAGCGTCGTTGGGGTGTTTCATGATACTTTTAATAGTATAAGGAGAATGGGCAGTCGTAGTCTTACGGCGCCGATGCCCCTAAAACCCACACAGGAATTATGCAGACGTCAACAATTCTATTAAAAAGACCTACATAACTGTCTATTTTAATCTGTTCCGATGCCGCAAAACAAATATTCACTTAAAGTAAGATAATCTTCTGTTGAGCGAGATGGCATAGGAGCGCCGCCACCAACAACAGATCATTTCACTGCACGAGTTAGTATTTTCGCTACACTTTGATATACCTCACCAATGCATGACTTGTCTCACTTTGCGATTTACGCAAACTGTATTAAACAAAAGTATTTGGATTAGCAACAGAAACTTTTAAAGCAAAATTTTTATTTAATGTGTTCCTGTAAATATTGTAAAATATAAAGAATTTTGAAATAAATAATTTATAAAATATAATATATCATATCACTGACACACAAACACACACACACAAAATAAATACAATATATCACTGTATAATTTAATTATCAATGCCACTTTCACTATGATTACTTATTTTCCTATCACTTAGAATTTAATATAAAACTATGATGCATCCCCAGGAGCTATCGGGCAGCGTGAGCGCGGGGGGATCGGAGCCGGACCTGAACGCGGTACCGTCGTCAGCGCCTTCCATCGATGCGAGCGCCACGTCCAGCGAAGACGATAAACCCAAGGACAAGAGCGGTCCGTATCTTAGTAGCTTATGGAATGTAACCCCAAGATTTTCTTGGTTGTCACCAAAGTATTTGGTGTTGAAATCACTTCATCTCGAATCGAAATGCCCCGTTAACAACATGATAATATAAAATATGCAAGAAAATATCTTACGGGCACCTTAGAGGCTGACAGCTCCAAACCCTCCGTTGTTGGAGCTGAGGGTGACCTGTGAGTGAGAGGTGGCCGGTGACCCGATTATTCGTTTGTCCTATACATTTAAAAGAAATACAATTGAGGATATATCCGCGAACAATAGCTCTACACACCTGTATTTGCAGGTCGGTCGCGCGCGCGTGCGCTGCTGGTGAAGCGCGTGCGCTCTGTGGCGGTGTTCTCGCTGGGGCTGAAGCGCGCGCGCGAGGCCGCCGCCGACCGCATCGCGCCGGCCGCCACGCCCGACCGGGACCGCCGCCTGTCGCCTGTGAGTCACACTACGCTATACTTACAGCCAGTTTCATAGGTCACTGTTAAAGTTCTGAGTACTTATTCAACAACTAAGTCAAACCAATAAGGTCGAATTTGTTTTGATTTATGACCAATGTGTAATTATAGTAAAAAAGTTTATAAACAGAACATTAACATATGCACTTTACATTAATATATATTATAAACATCATATCGGGATGCATCTCTCCCATCTACGGAATAATTAGAGGTAGGTTATTTTGGCCCTACTGCTATTCCCACCGTCGCCCGACCAGCAGGTGAAGCTGTATTAGGCTGCTCTTCTATTCCACAGTATAAATTCAGATCCGAAAAAAACGTATATTCATTTTTACTAGAGTCACTTGTCCGCCAGCGGCGAAAGTTTTGCTAGCAATTTTTCTATTGGAACGTGTCTAAAGTTTTTATACTCCAAGGGTTCTAATATTTTTTTGGATATCACTATCAAACTAATAATTTTACCAATCGCAAGAAATGTATTGAGATCTATTTTATTAATTTTAGTTTTCATTTTATACTAACGCTCGGGTGTGGTTTCACAGTTGCTAGTAAAGTCCCGGTTAAGATAAACGAAATGCAAAGCGTGTAGTCGTTGTTTCGTCAACTAAGGTGGATGGCATAATAATGTCTGCTTTTGTCAGTACACCTGACTTAGTGTCGAATAATTTGACTTGCAGTTACAGTTCGCGAAAACTTTTGTCAGTACACCTGACTTAGTGTCGAATAATTTGACCTGCAGTTACAGTTCGCGATAACTTTTGTCAGTACACCTGACTTAGTGTCGAATAATTTGACTTGCAGTTACAGTTCGCGAAAACTTTTGTCAGTACACCTGACTTAGTGTCGAATAATTTGACCTGCAGTTACAGTTCGCGAAAACTTTTGTCAGTACACCTGACTTAGTGTCGAATAATTTGACTTGCAGTTACAGTTCGCGAAAACTTTTGTCAGTACACCTGACTTAGTGTCGAATAATTTGACTTGCAGTTACAGTTCGCGAAAACTTTTGTCAGTACTCCTGACTTAGTGTCGAATAATTTGACTTGCAGTTACAGTTCGCGAAAACTTTGGACATGAACTACTTGCAACATCAACAGTAATCTGTAAAATCGGCGGGCCCATTTCTTTTTAGTATGTTGTTTGACCGTTTTACAACGTGTGCAGGGTCTGCCGGCGCCCATGCTGGGCGGGGAGCTGTCGCTCATACCGATAGAGCAGCTCATCCAGGTCGACGACGTCAAGCGACGTCCCACGTGAACTGGGCCCGGGACTCCGCCTGTTCATCCTGGGACTGATACTCGGTATTAAGCTATAAACATAGGTTATGTTCCATTTGGGTTTATAGCTGTGTTCCATTTCTATCCATATTGATATGTCTACTTCATAGGAATTTACGACTATGAGATAAAGTAGTCTTTTTGTGTTTACCCATTTTGATCGAGATATTGACTTTTTTTTAAAAAAGAATTTGTATACATTGGCTTGATGAAAACAAACACAAATAAGAGCAAAGCATTGATATCCTATAATAGCGGTGACGTCATCGGGCGTAGTACAGCGGAGAATAGCCGTCGCTAGCACGGAGACTGAACGTAATGGCGCAATTTCTTTGAGCGCGAAGATCGACATCGTAACGTAATTTTTTTTGACATAGTCGAGGAGTGCGTTATTCTTAGTTGTATTGCGGCCTCTACGACGGCACGCTGGACGCTGTGCTAGAAAATCAGAGATTTACAGTAGTCTTGTGTGATGTGTCTGGTGTCATCTGTCATCTCACACGAGTAATGCGTTTTTTTTAATTCATAACATAAACTGGCAGACGTCATGTCAGCTACTATTTTATACCTATTTGAGTAGCTGCTCAGATTATGCAGATTATGTAAGACGTACAGAACTCAGATAATATCTTTAGAGTGATGTGGCGCACAGTGTCTTTGCTCGTCTAATAAAACTAAAACTTTAATATAAAATTTTACAGCTTTTAAGGTGCCTAAAAATATTGCATTTTATTTTGGTTTAGTAAAAGAATAATTATTGAAGATTTAAGAACGTACTTATAAAAATGTAGTAGCCTATTGTCTGCAACCCTCTTTGTGTCCATGTCAGGTGGCCCTCCTGTATATCTCCACTCCATACTTTGCAAGCTTTTTAGACGTCTACTTCATGAAATAGATATCAAGAGAACGAGAAGAAACAAGTTACACATCAATAAACCTAAATTATAACTATTTGTATACATTTTACTAAGTTATGTTTTGTGCTAGCAGCCGCCGACTTCGTACATGTTATCGGTAAAATACAAAAATCTGGAATTCATAGCTTTAAATTAAAAAAAAGCATTAAAATCCGTTACGGATTTACCCGCATGCATACGGGCCGGTAACTTCGTTTTATACTACGTTATGAATAATTTATTTATAAAATGGTGTATTCCTTGTTACGACGTAATGGTTAGCTTTACAATAGAGCTTTATTATACCTTATTAGTTTATCGATAATTTACCTTAAGCTTGTTGTGATACGTGAAAGCAATATAGTGTAGCTGTATTACAACCTAATTGTAACCACCGCTACTTAGTGTGACTAGACAGCTAGGAAAACGAAAATGGAATAGAAAAACAATAGCCCGGCTGCTTCAAATATATTTTAAAGTGCGGTGTCACTCGCGTTGTCAGAACTAATTTTAACACCTCTTACATAATTAAAATCCGTCAACCTTTTCGGACTGTAGCGGGGTACGCGGATAACTTCATACAAACATTGCATACAGAAGCGTGCAAGTTGATCGCAATCGGGGTATGAGGTGAAGAGTGGCAGCACCTCCCCGCGCCGCCGGGGCTATCCGCCGGCTAATAATTGTACGCCATCTACGGCAACATTCCTTAGCTCTGCGTACAACTCACATGTGTTTCGTTTTGACACAGTCGGGCAAAACTATGACTTAGTGGACTCTCACTCTCGTGACACCTAGGGGCATTTTAAATATGGAAAACTATACCTCAAATAAGGCATTCAGTGCAAAATTGTCAAAGAAGAAAAATAATTAAAGCAGCCATTCGGTGGAGAATTATCAGAAGTTCGTGGAACCAATTCGCTATTTTGGTGAACAGATTGGATGCAACAAATGTACTGCCACTAGTATGGTACAGTGTTATAAATGTGCATGAAATGCCCTTTATTTAAAAGAGTAACAAAATTGTTGAACCAAATATATTTGGATATTTATTTTTGTATTAATTGCAATACAACTGCGTTATTGGTTTAGACTGCCACGCGAGCTTCCATTAAATTTGTTTTCAAGAACATCTGTTTGATTATTACGTGGAGTAACTTTGAATAGTATGTGATGCATAGGTTGGGTTTCGATCAGTCTTAGCAAGGGAACAGCTAAAACTTGAGAAGCAACTTTCATTTTTTTATATTCCTTGACTCTGTTATTATTTTTATTCCTAGTCCTTATAAGTTCCAAATGTTCATTTTGCCGTACTTGTTTTTAATGACCTACATACACCTTTATGAAAAACAATGCGTTGACTTCCTTCCTTGAGTATTTATGTTTCCACAAAATCACTTCAATTGTGCAAAAATAATAATAATAAAACTGTAAGTAATATAAAGAATGTTCAAAGTTGTACTTTTAACTTGTTAAAATTTTGTAAGAATTTTTGGATGTTGTTGACAATGTGTCTAATGTAAATTTGTTGTAAACCTATTTGTTGTAACACGATATTAAATAGATGTTTGTGCTGTTGTTGACCAATAAGTTGTGTCGGACTAAGCGCCCTCTAAATACAGCAAATATCATTTTCCTGTAAAAACACTTGAACGGATTGTGCCGCAGTCCGCTTGAGCACAAAACTTGTTATTGCCCGTCCTTTAGTTCACCTGACGGAGCTCAGAATTACAGGCGGACTGTTGAGTCCTGTCCAACGATAGAAATGTGTATGACTCCAGGATTATTGGTCGTAGCGTCGTGGTATATATCATCTAACCTTGCGTATGAACAGAACTCTCCACCATAGACAATGTTTCAGATCCGACTTTTGGTTCCAGATATAAGTAGCATCCGATACCACAACATGGCTTTTTTAACATTCACTGGTAGTAACCAATTTGTAATAATTACATAAGCTTAGTACATAAGCTTTGGATGGCAAGGTCGTAAGTTGCATAATGTAGTAAATATCCTTTACTAGAATAGAAAATCATTTGAATATATTTCTAAAATGATTTTTTTTCTATATTACATACATTTAGTTATGCTATATTCCGATATGTTACATATTTTTAAATATTAAGTATAATGTGATTTTTTAAGGAGACATTTCTATCTATACCTAATACTTTAACATTTATCTCAAAATAGCATGTCAGGTTGTGACAAAAAGCTTGACTCTGTAATATAGTAGAGTAAATTGTGAGCCCAAGTAGCTGTAACAATAATTCAAAACTTGCTGTGAACGAATTCAAAAAGACGCTCGGCGTACGTGGATCATTTGAATTCGTGTGTTGTAATGAGACCAGTGTGTGAGCTCCTTCTCACGCATGGAGTTGCAAGCTTAACAACGAACATGATTCTGAGGTAAAGCGATCGCTGTTTCACAAGATTTCACTCTTCATATATATTTCGTACCACGCGCCTTAAACTCCACAAACAATATACTGTCATATACATGATTGAATGTATTGTCATTTCTTGATCGAAATTCATGTTAACAATTGAAAAAAAAAATATTGACCAAATTTAGTCAAAACCTTTCGGAAATGTAAATTGGAAAATAACTTAATTGTGGATAAAGTATATAACATTTATTTATTTATTCTAGTCTTAATATATTATCAGCTTTATGAGTTTGGACAGTGGACACAGTAGAAGCCGTATTGTTATTAGAATGCATGCTTTGTCTATGGCTCAAATAACAAAAGTCAATTACAATATAAACATTTCAACTTCATCTTTAAGATGTGTAACATTTTTTAACGCTATCTGAGATTTCTTTGTAGATACAGTATGTGTGTATAGCTTTAACGAAAGCTTATTACGTTTTATTTTCAAACCGCTAACATTTCTGAAATACCTGCTAATGATTCTGGTGGAAGTGGTGACAAATGAAAAATAACGAGTGGCCAGTAAAAAAATATTTCTGACAAAAAGAAAGAACATCTGTATTAAAAAAAAAATGGAATGTGCATGGCAAGTGGCATATTTGATTGTCCATTTTGCCATTTCAATTTCCAGTTTTGATTGTATACCACGCCAATTCTTCTGTTCTAAAGTGCTTCTTCCGGCTCCATATGTGACACATATCTCGTTTTTGCATTGAAGTTACTAGTTTGTTTCCCATTTGTAATCGTTTAGATTTATTTGAAGTATTACACCATACTGTATATAGTTGCTAGTTGATAAATTGTCTATATTCCCTCTACGGTTATTATAGTTCGTTTTTGGGCTGTGTTCTATTGATCAACGAGGATTGTTATAATTAAAAAGAACGTGATTATTTTTCACGATAACAAATACAACGAAAACTCTACACTTCTTGAACCAACACAGATTTCATACACACAGTGTATGCGAAATTATGGTGTTTAACATAGGTTTTAAGTGTTTGTATCAGATAATGTAGACGATGCAATAGTACGCTGTTACACAGTACACGCGTGTTGGTATTGAGAACATAGCTTAATGTCACTTTATGTGGCCTTTATTTGAGCTTCATGCGCCTTAACATTAGCTTTATTCTGCGGTGCAGCCTAGTTCGATGTCTATCGAAATTGTAACGTCCAGTAAAACAGAGAAGTAGAAGAAGAAAGAAGAATCTTTAGAGCATACATAAACAGTATTCCCTTGTTAGGTGCAGGTGTTAGAAACTGTCAAATCTACACTGGTTGTTCATTTACAGTTTTATGATTATGTTCTACATGAAGCTGACATAAATTTGCATTGCGGAATTTATTATGTGAATGTGTCCGCACTGATCAAATGTTTAGATATCATAAAGCGGATGGAGATTAATGTGATTATCCAGACCAAGAGGTTGCTAGTTGTATTTTCGTGTATTGAATTAAAAAATACAACATAATTATTGTTAGTAGTAACCGTATACCTAATATGCCGTTAAAGCGGTGGTATTAATTATGACTTGAGTCACGAGTACTGTTTATTTATGACAAAGAATCTATTACCACAAATGTATGGTTTATTTGCGAGATCGAGTAATAGAATTGTTATATTGATTTATAATTATTGCATAGAGTTTAATATTTTTTTACAAAATGAAATGTATTTCGATATCTTAATTTTACGTGAATGTTATTTCATTACAGTAAAACTACTTAAACAGATTTTGTCGTGGTTTATTTACTTGTCTCAGGTATCATGTGTTTTTGCAGACCGTGACTATGGTTACTATAAAGATTCTGAAACATCGAGCTTGTTAAATAAATTAATTAATCGCGATAACATCCTTAAAATTAATGTAATTATATATATAACTAAATAGCTGTGGTCATTTTGTAGTTCAATTGTTCAACATTCATATTTGTCTGTAAGTTGGAACCATCAGTACTTACATATAGTTACACAGCTATAAGACATATGACTGACCGAATGACAAACTCACACACCGCTTACGGAAACGAGCCCGGGTTCGAATCCGTAAGACGTGAGCTTAGATAAATGTAGAAATAAAATAACGCGATCTTAGAGAGCTCTAAAAATAAAAATAAATCATTATCACGGCTTTTAGCCGATTTGAAGCGCAAATCGACCCCACCCGTCAGAGGGTGGGGTAGGAGGCCGGCCTCCTCTGACAAGCCAAACCGAAAGACGAGCTCAACTTTTCCTAAACACGTCCCGTAACATTGAACGGCATCGTGCGCGCGCCGTCCCACTAGCGTGGGGAGGGGGACCGCTCCCCCTTTTCGGTCCCAAAAATAACCACGATAGGGTAATGTCCACTAAAATTCCGGTTTGCTTCTTCCCATCTGCGGGAAAGAAGGGGTGTCTGTCCCCCTATCGTCTAACCTATAACCAGAAGACAAAAAGTCTTCCGTAATCAGTCGAACTGTTAGGGCTGGCCAAGTGCCGCCAATCAGTAGTAGGTCCCTCCGAAAAAAAAAAAAAAAAAACAACCATCAGTATCCAATGTATGTTCACTTGTAATTTCATGTAGACTATACTATTTTCGCTAAATGATTGCGTGGCTCTTTACGTCTACTATTCTTTATTATAGTTATATAACGTAACTTTGTTTTGACAATTCCTTTTGACCGATTATTTTTTGTCACTTTATTTCTATTAGTGTAGTATGAATGACTTGAAACTAATGCGCGTAAGGTTGGCTTTCCAAAAAAAGAAATAAAATTAAGCACTTCTTTCACAGAGTAGGAATTACTAATTCTAAGTTTAAGCAGATGGCTTTGTAAAAACAACTTAAATTCGTGCGTGTAAGGTTAACTTGTCAAAAAATATGTACAATATTTTTTTTTGACAGTTCAGTATGAAATTGTTCATCTTGGTATTTTGCTGCTGCTGTTTAACGTAAGCAATATCTTCAAAGTACAAACGTGCGTGTTAGCGAGCAACTTTCACATTTAACATGTGCCCTATGTACTTAGTTATAATTGAGCGGTGTATAATCAGGAAGTATGAACCTATCGGAATAAATTCGGATCGCAATATGATGTAATATGTAGGTATTCATCTGTTAGTTGAAGCTTTAAATATGTTATCATGAATTACATCATTTCAAGACGATACAATGTTTTTACACCTATGTCAGTGTTATTAAAGGCGTTTATTGTACATTTTATTCTCTGAAGTGATTTTCTGTATATTTCAATGGCTGTTTATTCGTTGCTTCCAAGTCATGATATAACAATGGTTTCATTTGTATCATGTATGTGCGGGTTTAAAATATAAATCATTTATTTAATAGTAGATAGCTGCGCTATACAACGTAATCCATACTTTGAGGTTATATTTTAGGGGAGTCCCTCCAGGCTGGCCGGCAGTCGTACCCCGCACTGTTGTTATTACTCGATGGTGTTCTCGTATAGATATTAGTTAATGCTTTGATGTACCTGTCCGTTGTAGCAGATCGAACATTTGTTGTTACGTAATTATTTTTATACGAACTATTGATAAATGTTGCATTTTTAGTAGAATAAATTAATTATGTTTGCAATATGATTTTTTGTTTTATTTCTTACTTTTTTCTACTTAAAAGGGTCTCGCATATCTGGTTAATTTGGTTGGTGGTCGACCAATATTTTGCCATCACAGACGTTCTCCACTCTAGAACTAATTAATTTAAGAACATTCATGGTCATCTGCCATCTTCATAAATATTAACCAGTGTATATTTATGAAGATGGCAGAAGAGCATAATGCCATTTAAATATTTTTTTAACTTTGAGTGATTAGTTATGGATTAACCGCCAAGTTAATAATAGTGAAAAAAATGATTGTGCCATTTTATTATGTTACTAGTTCGAGAATCGCGATACATTATTATAAAAACGGTCAGTTATAATATTATTATTAATAAACAAGATATAATCTGACGTATGCGGTATGAGCCTTGCACATTTAAAATCGAGTGCAGAAAAGCTTGCGTATTAGAATTAGAAATATTTATTTAAAATTTATTCAGTTTATGGTATACTATTGTATTCACGGTAAAATTATTATAGACTTTCCTCTTAAACCTTACGGGGTTGCTTAATGCTAGAGCATAGAAGAGACCGATGAAGATTCCTTATTTTGAGGTAAATTATTAAAATAATATAATAGACGTGCTAAACATGCAATAAAAATGTATATTTGATAAATTGCCACCCTTGCAGTGACGGCTAGTGGCTATCGACAAGCTATCAAGACGTACTGTCAGTGTCAGGCGACAGGGAGAAACATTGAGAAAATGGCGGGGTGCTTTAGCAAGAAATGCACTTCTTAAATTCATTGCAGATTGCTATTTTTAGTTAAATTTACAAAATTAAACTTGATGCCTCTTTTTACAACACTAAGCTATTGGAAAAGTAAAAACGTAGTACGCCTATTACACGTACAACATTGTAAAACGGTTTCGCTTGGATGTCTACAAATAGACGCGGTTAATAATTGTATGGTGTTCTTGATCGTATTTGTTATTTTCTAAATACTTCCCGGATTTCTCGTTGGTTTTGTGTTTCCTAGGCGATGTAATGAAGATACCTCGAGTGATTGGATATATCTTTATCAGTTACATTCCTGTATTATAAATAATGCATTGTTAATAAGACCACAACAATGGGAGAAACTGAAGAATTCAACACCTTAACATTCGAAAAAAGGCTTATGCACTTAAAAGACACCCAAGAATGTATACAATCCTTATCATCATGGTGTTTAAAACAGAAAAATCATCATAAAAAGATAGTTTCGAGTTGGTTGAATGTGTTAAAAAGAGTGAAGGTGGAACAGAGACTTACATTATTTTATTTAGCTAATGATGTGATACAGTATAGCAAAAGAAAAGGCTATGATTTTGTTGAAAGTTGGGGCCATAATTTACAGAAGGCAACCCCTCTAGTCAGGTAAGTAATTTTTAGGTTATACCTCTTTGCTAATTAAAGTAGTTTGGTTTCAATCTCGTCTTATCTGAAATGCCTTAAATAAAACACAAAACATAGAAAAGAATATTCTAACACATGTTATTGCACTAGATACTAGATTTCAATGTGATGTGTGAATGGTTAACATTATCTAATGAAATATTAAGAAAATGTTTTATTAGTTATAAAATTACACTCGATTTAACAACAAACTTAAATAGTGGAAATCACTTCTTTGGTTGTTTCCAACAAAAAGAAACAACATAGCACGACACACACTCAATAACAAGTAATAAAAAGTTTTAGATTTTGTAGTTGCCAAAATAGTAAAAACCATGCAGACTGCCACTGTGTACATTCTTATATACTTGTAACATCAGGTAGAGTCTGTAATGAACTAAACCAATGAATATCATATGAATCCACTGAGCTGTCACTGTGTACATTCTTATATACTTGTAACATCAGGTAGAGTCTGTAATGAACTAAACCTATGAATATCATATGAATCCACTGAGCTGTCACTGTGTACATTCTTATATACTTGCAACATCAGGTAGAGTCTGTAATGAACTAAACCAATGAATATCACATGAATCCACTGAGCTGTCACATTTTGTGTGGTTCCTTGAAGCAAGAGATGAATAATATCTCTACAGTAGTACAGTCTTTGGTAATGATCAGACTGTTAGTGTCATGGACATATGTTGTCAAAAGAATGTGTGTTATATGGAGGTATTTTTACAATACGGATGTTCCTTACTGTTACCTACACCTGGAATCGCAAGTCCCGGGGCTACTGGGGTTTACTCCTTCTGCCACACGATGGACCTCTCTCTCTCTCTCTTTCTCTCTCTATCTCTCTCTCTCTCTCTCTCTCTCTCTCTCTATATATATATATATATATATATATATATATATATACATACAATGATTTTTATTTTTTATAGGGATGAAAAGGTTCGCCCAAAAATATTACGCATATTTAAGATATGGGAACAAAGGACAGTGTATGATGATGAGTTCCTCTCAGACCTTACGGGGTTGCTTAGTGCCGGAGCCACAAAAAAGACTGATGATGATCCTTTAGACTTTCAGGTAAGTTATTGCAATAATAATCTGCAGATGTACCACACTACATTAGCCTTCCCCTATGCGAAGTACAATTAAGACATACAATTTAAGATTCATTTTTATTATACTATTTTTATATCTTAAAATATCCATACACTTTTTTCTAACTCTCTCTGCTGTAAACATATACATCAGTAATATTCTACCCTGAAATTCTGTCATTTAAAATATTTTCTTGTGAAAATACCTCATTTCCTTTTTGTTATATGTAAAAATTGTATTAATGATGTGTACAGACAAATGAGCATGCTGTAAAAGGTCTATTACAGCCAAAGCAGAGTGGGTGAATATCCCACACTATAAATAATGTTTAAATGGAATACAAAAAATTCCAATGAATGTATGTATTTTTTTAGAGTGCTAGATGAGAATACTGAGACATGACATATTATACAGATATATTTCCGCACCTTCCTAGAGGAGCCTGGTCACTTGTTGTGAAGTTGTGAATTAAGGACTGTGTATGTTTTAAAAATGTACCTGTTTTTTTACTTAACTTTTTTTCCAGCCACAACAGTTAGTAAATAAAATTAAACAATGTACTGTCCTAGAGGCAGATGCGGAACTGAAGCTGAAAGAGCTGTTAGGACACGATTTACAATTGTCTGATGCAGAAGAGTTGTGTGCACATTTAAAAGGTATTGACTGTCTAGTCCATTTCCAGTGCAGATAGAATAGTTAAACCATAGGAATATTCATGCACTATAGGGACTAGTTAAAATATTTCTTTATAAATCTAATTGTTAACATTCAAGAGCACCTTCTGTAATCTACAAGCAGCCACCTGAATTTTTAGCTAGATTAGCTAATTACAGGGTATATTCTGTATCATCAACTTAGATTATAGAGTGACTGAGACCCAGAGAGATGAAAATAATATTCCCCTCAAATACAAAGGGCTTGCCCTTAAAGATCAATCAATTCAATTGAAGGACTCTAGGAAGAGGTAGTGTCATGCTGCATAAGAGGAGGTAGTGCCATGCATTGTGCATGACAATACATCCTCCACTGCAACGGAATTGGACCGGCACGACTGGGGAGGTACCTCTCGCTCACATAATACCGCCGTAAAGTGACACCTTCAATGTCGCGTTTCGTGCGGTTTGTAGAAAAGAATAGAATCGAATCTAAATGGTACATCTGGTCGACCTAGAATAATCAAATTAGACATATGACCTTAAAAAACATATACGCAAATTGGTAAATTAGAATTATATCACTGAAATATTAATATGTATGAGGAATTTAATAAAGTGAGAACTATAATAGAGAATATTTTTTTATAATAATAAATCATCAGTATTAGAAAAAAAGGGTTATTTTTAGACATTAGTTACTTCCATGCTGTCTTCTGCTTGACATTAACTTAACTCCATAGAATTTTAATCAAGCCTATCAACTTTTATTTATATAATTTTTACAGATAGAAGTCTGAAACATGATGTGATAAAGGAACTAAATGAAGGTATATCATGCGTAGAGAGGTATACACAAGCTTTACAGAGAGAGATTGTGGCACGAGAAACTCTGTTAGCCCTGTTGACATCAGCAAATCAATATTACTCCACCCAACGAGGAGAAGTTAAAGTTGTTGCCTATGTAAGTTCCCTTACATTATTTCACTGAAGGGTTGATATGATAATATTATTGCTAATAACCTTAAATTCAAATATTAGAACTTTACGGTGGAGTTTACTCCGTACCTTGCTGGTATGTGGTGCCACTGCGCCATACCCTTAAGTACCGCAATATTCGCGAGGAGGCCTGTGGCTAGTTACGAAGTGTCAATACTACATCACAAGAGCCTGGTTTGGTAATTCAACAATCCAGTACCACCCTGTTAGCTATATCTGAACTGACTGGCACAGTACTAACTTACCTGGTTAGCTGTGCACGTACCAGAGGTCGACGGTTTAAGTCCTGCCCTATCTATTATTTTTATTTCTATAGTAAAATTAAAAAATTTATTAATTATAATATCCATTCTCGTCACACCTATAACACAAGTACTTGTGGCACCTAGCGCGGGGTCAGGTGTCGTGTGATGTGTCCACGTTATATACGTCCGTTATATACGGGTTATTGTTGAAGTAAACGTTCCTTACGCACGCAGAGAGTGAAGAGCACACATTTTCTTTGTCTCTTTCTCTCTTAGCCAGTTAGGTTTCATATACCTAAATGAGTTTTACGTTGTGTGGTCTAAAGTTCACTGCTATTTATTATTATTATCGTTTTCCCCACTGGACCAGTGACTAGCAGTAGTACAATTGCCACAGCAGATAGTCCAGGATGGTTACAAAATAAAATTGCAGTAGATTCTTCATACACTTTTTTCATATATTCAGTAGTTTACTAATGTATATCGGATATATATAAATACATATCAGATAGTAATGCATTTGCACGCCGTACCGACCCGACCCCTCTGTTGTGTTGGGGTGTGGACCATGTACATAGTACCCACTAAGACCCTCCGAGTACCAAAACTCCTGTCTTTGGTGAATTGTTCCTTATCTGTGAAGCAATAGGTTAGCCGAGAATGCAATTAGCCGAAATACCCATCTTCACCCCTCATCTCCTTTTCTTTTGTCTCCACCTATAGAAAGGGATACAAAGTGTAACCCCTTCAGTTCAATTGGCAGGGTGTAAAAAATAAGGGCCCTTGGGGAACTGATATAACCACTTTGGGGATTAAGTGTAACGCATATGTATTACACACTCATTTTATATTGCTGCGTCTGTGCATACACTTGTGTACTATACAAGCTCATTTTTAAGACACTGTACATAATCACAGAAGATATCTAGTTATCGATTCTGACGAATGAGTAGAAAAATAGGTACATAAAGCATGACCTAATTATCTGTAAATGTTTGGATAAAAGTGCACCCATGACCAGTTAGCTGATTAAGCCGATCTCCAACACGTGAGGAAATGTTAACACATAATACTTTGTGTCAATATTTCCTTGCTTCACTTTGAAAATTCATATCAATAATTAAACACTAACAAATTTATTGAGTAAATAATTTTTGATAGGATCTTTAAGCGACAAATATCACCCATGGATTTAAATTCTTCTGAAATCTACTGTGTATAAATCTATCGGAGTATCTTTACGGAGGTACCTCTCGCTCATGATATCGACACAAAGTGACAGCTGAGAGATATGTGAATTTCCGTCGTCCCATTGGAGGGCAAGATTACACGTCTCCATAACAAATATGCCGATGTTTTTTTATATTTTGTAATTCAATAGACGTCGTTTCATGAACAGGCGTACAAAAACTTTGGTTCTCGTGTTCGTGCGTTAAAGAGGAAACTCGATGAGCTGCTACCGACACTACCGTCGTCGGCGCCGTCACCGCCTCAGCGGGACGAGGACGTGCCGTCCCCGGGGCCCGACGAGGACTTGGACCTGCCCCTCCACGACGGGGAAAATGACTGTAAGTTTCTACATATCATTTGCTGTAAAAACTACAACTTTTCGAACAAATACGTTGCGGTTCTGTATGTCCGATTTAAAATAGTTTAATTAAATATATACTAATATTATCTAGAAGAAACATTGGATTGTCTGTTTGTTTGTATGGAATACATTCCGTAATAATAGCCGTCGGTCTTGCGCCTGATTTCTCTCCGGTCGTGTCGGACTACCGTCTCATCGGAATAGGAGAATGAGGGAACGCGGAGTGCACTTGTGCATGCGCCACACGCCTATAAAATGTCCAGCGCAGTTGGCTCGTATAAACGAGCCTATATAGATAGAGATATAGAGATGGCCACCGTGGCCGAAATCCCGCCAGGTCGACATTATTCTTGTGTTAATAAGAACTAACAGGCAACTACGACATATACAAATAATTTATTGCCTTCTTTTTCAGTGTCTTACAACATAGACCAAACGTTCAACACGTCCATCTCAGCGGACGGCTCGCTCTACAACCTCGGCCTGTCGTCTTTTCTCACCTCGGACAATCCCCTTGCGATATTCAATGACACTATAGACTTGGACAGTCTGAATGGTGAGTACTGATTCCTTGGGACTTGAAGGCAGTGGTGTGGTATTCACGTGATTTCATACATCTATTATGTTAATATACCTTCGCTCCTAATCTTTTACTAATAATATATTAAATAGATTTCCGTTGTCTAGTACCTGTGATACCAGCCCTTTCGGTACTCAGGACAGGTCTAGACTGACGTGTTATGATAATCCCACTATTATCATTTTTTTTAACAATATACTTGACGTAGTGGAGAAGTGTGTTTGTGTCAAAAATATGCTGGTTTATATAAAGAGAGTGTTTTGTAACACTTGTACATTTTCAGAGAACAGTATAGAAGTGATAAACACGAGAGCCGATGCGCAGCCGTCTAACATAATAGATTGTTTGTTGAAGGATATAGTGACAATAGACGGAACGCCCCCTGATAACGTCTCAGGTATGGGAAATAGTCCGAAGGAACCCCATACCCTAACCCGTTACATAGAAATGATAATGCCATGTGTCAGTTCCAACAACACTCATTGTAAAATTATGTTACATTCTTATGTTCATATTCTTTGTTGATTGTTTTTTAAATGTTTATTAATATAAATAAGTTTTCGAAATATCTGCGATGCTAAGAATTTTTAATATTTAAGATAATACTTAAGCAGATAATTTTTGACATCGCGTCTTTTAAATCTATAATATAGTAACGTTATATTTAGTTGCTACGTTCCGAGTGGGCGGAGCCTGGGAGCGAGAGAGCGTTACCAGTCGTCTCCTTCATTTGACCGGGCGACGCGTTCACAGATCATTTAAAGAAACGTTATCACATACAATTAAATATCTAGCCCATAAATAGAATAACAGAAAATGGTTGCCAATAATAAGTTTTTGTTATTGTAAATAATGTAAAGATATCCGAAATACATATTATACATATTAATAAATACATAAATAGTAAATAGAAAAAATAAATATTTTCAAATATTTTTTATTATTGAAATTATATATAAAAGCTATCACTACTAGTGTCCAAATGGCTGTCAAAAAAAGTGCAGCTGTACAAAGAATAACTATTTTCTCCCAGCTTATTATTCCAGCAAATTGGCAGTTACATGTCCTGAGTTTGTAATAGAACAAGCTTTCAGAGAACAGTACAACATACTTGTACGCGATAGGCCGAACCTGCCTGAGGATCTCTAGTGAGTCCGAGTCCGCTGTTGCTCACTCTGTATCTGGTGCAGTCGGTTTGTCAAGCAGAGGAACACGTTGTCTCTAGCTTGTAGTCTGCGACTGTTCTGTTCACGTCAATAACATGTCAACAATAACATGTGTCCGTACAGTTGCTCTCTTCCCCTTTTCTATATGTTATTATTTGTTCAAAATTATACACACTTGATCGATTACTAAATAATGTTAATTTTCGTACCCAGATAACGGGTTTTGGTATATGTTGGTTAGGAATTGTTTCACATGGCAAATTGTTCTGTAAGGGATACTCCATTAATTATGTGAGGCATTTTAGGAGGGTGGGGCGGGGTGAGATCTCACCAAGTCTCACTTAGAGCGGAGAAGTATTATGTGACTTGGCAAATATCAATTAAATTTGTTCAAGAAAAAAATATGGCACGAAAAGAATCTAAAAACACCTCACGTAGTTAATGATTGCCCCCCAACAAGGTAAACGTAGTGTACCGTGACGCAAGATATGATACAATATGCCGAGCCGCTTCTGTTGCTCGAGGTGGCGAACTTCAAGTTGATTGACGTCCTTTCTCTTGGGAGTCACGGATTACGGAGTTCACGCCTTAAGCAACGACATGAGGCGCGGTATGAAGAATACATGAGGACTGAATATGCATAACGATTTACCGCGCTTACGTGTCTTGCGCAGGATAATTGATCATGTTCGTACATGAGGAGTAAGCTCCGTTCGCGTTTCGTTGCTGACACCCAAAGTTTCCTAATGTCGCCTAACTACCGTTCTCTAATATCGATCTATCCATGCTTTCGCCTACTGGTGATAGAATTTTGATACGAAGTATGGCAAACTCCTATCTCTAGTGGCCAAATCCATAGGTAGTTAGAGTATATATAGTATACACAGTAGTGTGCAGCTTGTTGATGTACAAACACCAGATTGTAATGTTATTGCTGGTGTGTGTACCCAGACGGCGTCGTCGCGAGCAGCCTGTCGCTCAAGTCCCAGGACGCGCTACCGGGGCTGGACCTGCTGACGCCCGACAGCACGGGCAACCCGCCGCCGCCCATATCCTTCTACGGCACCATGGACTCGTTGAATGGTAATAGACATGGCCATACTGTACTGGGCTTCTATTCGTTCCCACAGCATATCGAAGTGTGGGCCCGCAAACCTTATTAAAGTATTCTTTAGAAGTTATGTTACTTAAAGAAAAAGAACAACGAGCAACTATTAAATACATAAAATCTCATGTCCTTGTGAGCTAGTGATTTATAAGATTATTTTTGTACGTTAAGTGAGAGGGTATAAATGATCAGATTTCAGAACAGCGACTAACTGGGTGAGGTATATTTATTTGTCCCTTAGCATAGCCTTATCCCGTTTCTACATCAGATGATATCGTGTGGACCAGGACACGACCTCTGCAACCTATAAGGGAAAGGGGATGCTGATACACGAATTCTGTTTCCTTACGATGTTCTCCTTCGCCATAAGAGCATTTAGAAAATGTAGTTGAGATAGAAAATCTCTTTGGTACATGGCGGGGTTCGAAACCGGACCTCTCGAGTGGAAGTCCGAAGCTCTTACAAGTACACCACTGTGACTCTTAAAAACGAAATTTTGCAATAAAAAAAAGAAACAAGATTAAGCATTGTCCTGTGGTCTGTTATGATATCCGCGTCTGCGGTACATACGACTTTTGTTTCGGATTGTGAATTACGTTGTGTATGATATCCATAAAATAAGCATCCTGCGTACTAAATCGTTGACCTACTGGCGAGCATGTTTGGGTCCCGGATTCGAGTCCCTAGGAAGGGACTAAAATATTCAATAGCTAACAGAATACCATCTACACGAGGCCTAAGAGATCAGGTATTTAGGCCGATATTCGGCCCGAAGCAATATTCAACAATGTTTATTGTGATGAAAGTATTGTACAAGAATGGATTGTGTTTTCCAGAGGAGGCGGACGTGTCGTTCGTGCCCGAGCCGGTGATGCACCCCTGGGCCGACAACACGCCCTCACCGGTGGACTCGCGCGCCACGTGGTTACCGGCCCCGGTGAGTGAACCAGCCAAATGTTTTATATGTTTTGAAAGTACATAGTAGTATTAGCTAGTCCGATGAACCGTTAAGGCGTATGCTCTATAACATCGCCAGATGTAGTAGGTCCCTCCGAAAAAGAATATTTCATAGCACTTAAAATTGATTACTGTATTCCGGAAAGTTGTGGGTTTGATATAGTTACTGGAGTGTATTGTCATACTTCTTAACCTGACTAACGTAACATTTACTCTTACGATCGGTTTCAATTACTCATCGTCAGGTGTTATTATTACGGCTTTGAAGTTTGATGATACATTTCGTGCGCTAAGTGAGAGGGCGGATAAAGTGAATGGTGTACGTAATGTGCTAAGTTACGTATTTAACATTTTCCTTCATTCCTTTCATTGGCAAACAAATGAGAGTAGATAAAAAAATACATTTCGAAATTGTTAAGGATTCTCTGGTTCCTATTGTAACCTATAAAATAGGCTTTGTTAAAATATACACTAGAAAGAGATTAACTATTTAAATACTTGTAAAAAGGTACATACATGTTTTATTACCGTAAAGCTACTCTCTAGTGCTTCATATTATGAGTCGTGCCAATGAGGGCTATGCCGAGTTAGGTAGGCTAACGTAATTGTTGCGCGTGCGCAGTCAAGCGCGCGCAGCGTGTTTGCGGAGCCACCTGCTTCGCCGCCGCCCGGACAGCGCGCACCGCTCGCATCCGCTACGCGCCCGCACGTGCGGCAGGTGAGCGAACACTACGACCCATCATGATGCAGTGCTATACGATCGTTTCCAATACGGTTGTTGCAGTTTAAATGTGCAATGTTGCGCTCTATGATACTGCTCTATGAAAGCCGCAATCTCCCCCTCACAACGATGTCTGTGGATTTCTGCTATATTAGTAGGGGATTCTGTAATATCAGGGGAGGATTACAATCTACCAGTTATCGTCTCCGACTGATACTTCCTACCTCACCTATCCGGGGTATAAATTGGAACACTAAGGAGTGTTCCAATTTATACCGCGGGCTGGAGTGTGCACCTACATCGGGGAGAATATCTGCTTTCGCCAGCTTAGCCATCTGAAAGACAGGGATCTCTCCATTCTCCTGCTTCGCGTAGACAGAGACGACCTCGCTCGTGTCTGTGAGTGCCAGCCAGAGTGAGTATAGACATCCCATGGCGGAAATGACGTAACTGGTCGACTCATCGAGCACGTTAAAATCGTGACTGACTCCGTGCTCCAGCGTATATCAACACACCGCAGATATCGTAATTCTTGGTAATTTTAGCGCTCACCATTCCGATTGGACTCACATTTTGTTGGCATTCTCCTAAGCAATTGGAACACCGCTCTGGTGCACCCGATTCCATAAAAAGACGACCTCTGGGACCTGTCCAACTACGGCCCTATAGCAATAACCCCTTTATTTTCAAAGATAATGGAAACAACAAACAGCTCGTGCGGTACGTAGAGGAGCACCAGTTACCGGCTGGTCAGTTCGGTTCCCATCGCGCTCGGTCGGCCGGTGACCTAACTCACCCGACGCACAGACGGGTGGAGGCTGTTGAAAAATAAAGGGGAGGCGTTGGCGGTCCTTGAAATTATGCGACTGGATTGCCAGCTTTTTAACAGAGCATTAAGATCGTAGTCGACGGTGCATGCTCAGACCTAAAGCCTGGCAATGCTGGCGTTCCACTAGGCTGCGTCCTGTCTCCCACTCTGTTCTCATGTATATCAATGACATGCTTCAGACCGGTGGCATTCATTGTTATGCGGACGATAGCGCCGGAGACACTATACGCCGGGAGAAACTTAACGAGCACCGGAACAAACTTGGTCTAAAGTAGAGTCTTTGTTATCAAAAGTCTCGGAATGGGGCCGACTAAACGTAGTCCAATTTAACCCCTAGAAGATACAAGTTTGCGCGTTTACCGCTAAAACGTCCTCTGTCGTTTCTCCTCGGTTTCAAAACACCATTGGAATACTTGTTGTCAAAATCTCGGATAAGGTTCAGTTCCGCGGTCACTTGGAAGTAAAGGCTAAGATAACCACCCAGAAGCAAGACGTGCTCGGTAGGGCGAAGCACTGTTTCACATCAGCTTATCTGCGGCAACTTTACAAAGCGCCGAATCGACCGTACATGGAGTACTGCTCTCAACTTTGGGCTGGAGCCCCGCAATATCAGCTCATTCTATTTGACCGTATTCAACGTAGAATGGCTCGAACTGTCGATATCCAAGGTCCTTCCAACGAGCTTGATACGCTTGCCTTGCGCAGAGATGTCAATTCACTGTGATTATTCTACCGCATTTATCACGGGGAGTGTTTCGAGGATTTGTTCGGACTAATACCTGCAGCTGAATTTCATTACAGGACTGCGTCAAAATTCATCATTTGACCGGCACCATCTCGATGTTCAAAGCTCCTCTACCGTGCGTGCGTAATTTCTTCCACCCATTACTTCTCTACGGAATCTGCTACCCCTTCGGTGTTCCCGGACGACCTTAGGATCTTTAAGAAAAGAGCCTATTTATCTCTAAAAGACCGGCAATGCATCTGTGAGTCCTCTGGTGTTGCGGATGTCTATGGGTGTCGGTGATCACTTAATTACAAGTGGGTCAAGAGCTCAATTGAATATAAAATTGCCTCAATTGTTATAAAAAAAACACTTAAAAAAGCAGTAAACAAACGAATTGTTTTGTGTAGGACCCTCCGCCGGCTGACGTGGACCAACGGGGGCTGCTGCCGCCGCCACCGCCGCCGCCGATGTTGCCGCTGTTAGGACGTAAGTGCATACCTTTAAAGCACAGGATCGTACGTTTTATGTAAATGCCAAATAAGAAAATAACGCCAAATTTTGGTGGAGTTTAGCGTTTACGAGGCATCCCTGTTAAACTGTAAAGCCGTATATACTTTAGGCAATATTTCTTTAGAAACTGTTTATCAAGTGTTTAAAGAAAAGAAAACCGTAAACACTGTTACTGAAACTTGCCGTCCACGCTTGTCAAATGTTGTTAGAATGACGATGGAGGAGGCAGTCTCACCAACGACCTAATTTAAAAACTCACAGAACACGTCAACAGTTTTTACTTTTATGAACCATACAATTGTAGTTTGTTATAAACTTAATGTTTCGCCTTGCTCTTTTATCCAAGTGAGCTCTGGACAATTGGAAGAATAAACAATTTTTTCATCGGCTTGTTTATTACAATCGATATAAATTATGAAACTACTGATAAACTAACTATTACACGATGTTGTCTAATGATTATGAGGGCGTAATGGTTCAAATCTATATGTAATTAAAGTTCATGCAAGTGTCAACTTTTAACTGTTGATCTTATCTAAGAAATATTCATGGACACTCATTTGAATTTAAAATATCGAGCGTCAAGGAGTGGATTGCTCTCTATCGCAATTTAAACTATTACAATCCTTATATTTTTCTTGTGTCTTAACCCGTGTCGTAAAATGTAAACACCAATAATTGTGTTGGCTTACCAACGTACGATCGTATACTGGGAGCGTGCTGAGATGTAGCGGGCACAGCACGCTAGCGGCTCGCACGCCGCGGCGTACTGCGCACTCAGTTGTTGGTTGTCGTAGACACTGAGGACGTGGACCACCGGCTGCTGGCCCCCAGCGCCGCGCCGCTTCCCCGCCACACGGCGCACCAAGGCGAGTACCACCACTAAATACCTCCTTTTTATAGCATAGAGGGGCAAACGAATCCTCGTGTTCCTATCCGCTTCGGTATACGGAGTGAATCGTGGGAAATGGAACAGAGAGATTTTTATTTATATAGTGTAATTTCATATTACAGACTAATTATTATTATGACAGTGTTACTTTACTCTGTAAGAAATGGACGTGGCCACTAAGCGTTTTGTGTTTAATCGATTACATGCTGTACTTCATTGCGACTAGCCATTTCTAAAACAGGGCCGTTTTATTTTGTGGCGGGCCAATGATTAGCCATATTGAATAAGGCTGTGTGAAATGGCGCTAGATAGAGTTCGATATTCAATAAAGCGAGCCATATAGAAGTAAAGTGAATCATTATCCGCCTTTTTAACACGTTTTCGTTCCTAACCTTAACACTCGTGGCGTTGCTTGACATGACAACATCAATGACGTCGATTGTAGAATACGGAGAAATAAAAAAAAAGTAGCTCCCGACTGAACCTTTGTGTTCAGGTTATTTTTTTTATTTGCACTCAAAATATATTGCCTAATATTATACTTGTATCGATCGCTACCATTAATAAAATCAAGAGATTTTATTAGGCTGAACGTCAGCAGCAAAATTGATGAACGTCTCGCAATGACAATCCGGCTAATCGTTAGCCCGCCACAAAACTAAACTTTTTGAAAGGCCACAATGTTATACGGCGGTTCATACAAAACGACTTCGACATATATAACGATACGACGCGCTGATTTTCAGTGACCTCTCATCACCAATCGATTGGAGCGGCGCGACGATTGGCAGCGTTCATCCAAACGAGTGTTAAGAAAAACACGCTAGCACAGTAGTAGTACACTAAATGTGCACGGTTTGCGGCTCCGGCTCTTATCCCCAACGTGCAATTTTTACTATATATACATTATTTAAGTGGGAAAACGAACGAAACATGTTGATTATTTATGCCTATGAGCAATTTACGCCACTAGACGTTACACTTATACCTTGTTCCCCTCCAATGGGCTTTACTTGACTAACCGCAACGACAACGCCGCATTTGCCGCTCGTACTACACGCGAGGGTGAGCGCACTTGCGCATGATTCAACTACAAGGAGCAAACGAATTCTACTTCAAAGTTTTGCTATATTGAAGTTTACGAGAACGGTAACCGTTTCTTGTGCTGTTTATAGTTATTGAGCAAGCCCAACGTTGCAGATTTCGATTCAGCTGTAATGCATAGTAACTATGTGGACTGCTTTGACAGATGTCCTGATATCACAAGTCATATAAAATTTGCAAAATATTTCTAATTGTATAGACGTTGCGATACAAAATCAGGAAACTGTGAACAAAATGAGGAGTCCCCCGTCATTAGGTTAGATTTGATACATGAGATCTTAATCCGTATGAAACCATAGATTTTTAGATCACCCAAATTTCGTCACATTTAAAATAACTTGTGACATCAGGACATCTATGTACTGGACCATAACTACTATAGCACCTGAAACGTCCAGTCTTTTATATAATTAAGTAAATCGCGATAAAAGAAGTTAAAGTTACTTTATTCTGAAAAGTTTTGTTATTTATTGACGAAATTAAATTGTGTTTTTCAGACATCGACCACAGGAACTTGATTTCACTGACCCACCAGCCGGCGGCGCAGCACAACGCCGTCTCCATGGACCAGGTGAGTCGCAGGCGGTGTGATCAATTCAATTAATTCACTTCAATTCAATTCATTTATTTCAAAACATAGGTACACTATAGATGGAAAAATAGGTACAAAGAGTGACTGTGTTTGGCCCTTAAAGGTTATACAAATATAAACAATTCCATTTCATTATACAATATTAACTTTCATATTGCATCATCATACATACATACATACATCATTACATTAAATATTACAATAATTAAAACTTCAAGAATTACAAAAGTGCAACAAAACACAATGTGTTAATAAAATTTTTTTGAATCAATAAATAAATTAATCGGATCACAAAGAAACTCATTAACAGAATAATAACTCTTAGACAAAAGCAGACCTGTGAGGTTACTTTTAAATTTATTAATAGTTTCCATCAATTTAATATTAGTAGGTACTTTATTATATATTTTTGGACATATATTGGATCATATGTTTTTTAAATAGTTAAGGATTTCTCTTTACAAACATACAAATTTCAAAAATATAAAGTGATAGTAGTGTCATTATTCTAAAGTTATGAAAATGCGGTTTGCAACTGTCAATCACTTTAATTTGGAAAATAGTCCTAATGCATTTTTTGGGCTCTGACTACTAGTTCTCTGTCTGGTGAGTTTCCCCAAAATATCAAGCCGTAGCGCAAAGTCGAAGATACGTAGGCATGATATGTAGATATTTTTTTATTACCTGATCAGTATGAGTTCGCCATGTAAATTTTTGATCCAAGTAGAGCCCCAAAAACTTGATGTTATTCGCTGTCATAACCTTATTATTATTATATTATATGTCAATATGACGTTGCAAAATTCTTTGTGAAAAATATGTTAGAAATGTTTTATCTAAGTTTGCTTTAAGTTTATGATTATTCAACCATATCATTATATTATTCAAATTCTCATGTCTTGTCCAGATAATATAACTGTATAGTCATCTGCGAATAATGTCATGGGTTATCCGGTTGTGTGAGGCATATCATTTATATAAATAAGAAATAGTAATGGGCCAAGAATACTCCCTTGTGGTACACCGCAACTTATCTTCCTTATTTGGGATACGTAAGTATTCTTTTGATACACGGGTCACAAAACGGATATAGCCCATAAAGAAAATGGATGTACTTTTAGTGCTGCACTTAATGATGTGTGCGAGAGGTGCCTTTTCGATTGTACCGCCGGTGTGGACTGCTCTCAAGCCGGAAAATGATGGTATACGTTCCAGGACTACCGAGTGCCGCCGCTGATGCCGCCGCTGGTGCCGGTCTCGGACATCGTCGAGAGCGTGGACATGGACCTCTCGGAGGACGAGGAGCGTGAGTTACATCTACCCCCACGTTATATAAATAATGTTCCGGCTCGACTGACTAGCCAAGTGTTTCCATGTTAAAGACATATGTCTGAGATTGAAGCGCACTCTGTTTCCTCATTCTGCTATTTCGCTGGAACGGTCCGACACGACAGAAGTGTAAGACGCAGAACCGACAAAACACATTACATCTACACAACTATACAGAACTGTCACAAAGATTCTCTAACAGTTTCAATGGCGTCTCTGAAACGCGTGAATTTTTTAATTGACTACGATCAAGCAGTTATATTTACGGTCCAATCAAATGTATTGAATTATTTTCGCAGCGTTTTTTTTGCAAAAAATCACTTGTTTTATTGCAAAAAACTCACCTTTGCTTTATTTCAAAGAAATCACTTTCGAAACCCTTCAAAGCTTCAAAGAAATCACCCTGTATGGATCTTCATATAACACTTACATTGATTTAAGTGTCCATTCATCTTACTGCGGTTTCGTCACTTTAAACACGACTAAAATTTTATATATTTCAGAAGGCATGTACCAGGCTCCCAGCAGCCGGCTGGAGCGGCGCAACAGCTTCAACAACAACAAGGTGCTGGTGGGCGGTGACGAGCACGCATCTGCACCTAGCCTCGTCTCCGGCAATATGAACAGTATCCCGAGCAACAGGCAAGAGGCGCCTCTCTCCGCGCCCTCACAATTGCCGCCATCGCTTGGCGGCCCGCACTATGCGCGTGCGCCGCCCATTGCTTCTCATTCAGCTCTGCCCATAACACGTGCGGCAGCAATGCCTAAAATTGTGTCAACGGTGCCACATGTGTCGTCTACGGTGCCGCATATGTCATCCACGGTGCCGCAAATGGGGTCCACATTACCGCATATGACGTCAACGATACCGCATGCCGCGTCCACAATTCCTCGCAATATATCCCACGTGCCACCACCGACGAACCACTCTGCGACTATGGCGCCCCAAGCGGGCGCGGTGCCTCAAGCCGTGCCAAGACCGCAGTCGGACCCTGTGATGCCCCCGCTGACCAATCCCTTCGACAATATGCCCCCCAGCTTGAAGTTCAACATGCCGAATTTCCAAACTCTGCCGCCTAATTACCAAGGCGCATCGTACGATAAGCAGGATGACTTCGATAGCTACGAGGACGACTTGCGAAATCGCGGGCTCGAGACCGTGGAACACGCGGAGACGAGAAACCCCTCGCCGCCGGAGTACGCGGACTTCGGAGGAAGCTGGTCCAATCAGGACCCGAGGCCTACTCAGCGGTTCCCGCGCAACTGGACCCCGCGTACTAACTTTAGGCCTAACTTTAGTCCACAGTTCAGGCCTCGCGGGAGCCCCGCGCGTCCTCCAAATCGCTGGCCCGGCCCTCGAGGCCAGAGATTCTGGTGAAGTGTGACAGTGAGAGTTTTATTTATACAGAAATATAGCGGCCGTAAGATAGCGGGGCGAGGGGGGTGTGACACTAGTACAACATGCAATGATTAGTATTTAACAATGTTTGTCAAGTATCCACGTGTAGGTATTTCATGAGTTGTTCACAGATTCACTTCACGTGCTATGCTGTGCGCTGTATAGTAACGCGACAGGTCGGTGTGCACAGATGTAGCACTTAGACCTGGTATCTAAACCAGTAGCACTGCACCCCCGTCACTCTGGGGCAGTAGTATCCTTCGCCACGGAATATTTTGACTTGTTTCGTAGTTTTATTGCACATTATAAATTAAATATTAAGTGGAAGTTGTATTGTTTTTATTTGTAATAAATATACAGGGCACGGTCCCGACCTCTATATGGATGCAGGTAGTTTTAATGTTTTAAGAATTTATCAAATACGTGTTCGATTATTTTTAGGTAGTCTATAAATAAATTGAGCTCAAAAAATACTTAATAGGCAATTTTTCCATTTGGGTTATTTCGAGTTTCGCCGGCTTTGTTTATTTTTGTAATGTTTATTCATTGTCTTACAATAATTTTCCACAACTTGTAGTGTATATATTATAATTTCTACGAGACACGAGTCGAAGTGAGAAAAATTGATGTGATGCGAGTCAAATGTTCACAACATTGCTCCCCAGCTTCTTGGCGATGTGCAAGTAGTGTAAAATAAGGTTCAAACGCCTTAATTTCTGTTCCTTAATTTAATTTAACCCCGTTGCGTAGTATTGTTGTGTTTCCGTGTCATGAGGTTTGTTTATTATTGGCACAAGTGCTACACGAACTGTTCGTATGGTACAAGGCACAAGTGCTACATGAACTGTTCGTATGGTACAAGGCACAAGTGCTACACGAACTGTTCGTATGGTACAAGGCACAAGCGCTACACGAACTGTTCGTATGGTACAAGGCACAAGTGCTACACGAACTGTTCGTATGGTACAAGGCACAAGCGCTACACGAACTGTTCGTGTGGTACAAGTTACATAAGCCCGGTGTGTCTGTCTGCCCCGGCAGGCTTTTGGAGCCCAGGAAAAGACAGGATTCTTCAGATCCAAGGATGAAAATTTGCCGGGTTCCAGAGGCGAAGCCTCAATGAGGACCGGGGGTGGCTCCCGGCGGGGGTGCTAGGACGGAGCCTCCTCAAGTCTTTTTTTGCGCCTGACCCTTCAAATGCGATCCGAATCAGTTTAATAGACACCACTTAATGTAGCTTGCCTCACATCCGACTCTGAAATATTGTGGGGTATAACAACCTGACCAGTCATACGAAATACCACGCCATATCGTAAAATGCTATTGGAACTATGGCAACAAGATCAGGCAAGTTAGGATATTCCTGGGATTTTTATATCGAATAAAATTTTACAATGCGTGATTGACGTCTAGTAGCAAAATTGAGTACTAGTCGCCGCCCGCGTGGTGAAACTAGAGGTGGAATAGAGAGTATGTTTGTAGTTAATTTTATACAGAATTAGTGCACACGCCCATAAATTTAAGTTTGACAATTTGGTTGGGCACTTGATTGTCGTTAGGAATAAATTGCCACATATATTTTTTATAGGGTACGAGAACAAACTAGGAATCGAGGTCTTTTGACGAGTACTGAAGTACGTACATATCCATATTTCTGTCATGCAAATGCGTTGCCCTCCTTTCTCATCCCCTCCAATTATTAAAATATTCTATTGCTTCCAGCACCACCGCTACTGGAGTAGCTGTTGCTCGCAGATCTTAGAGAACATTGTCATAATAGAAATATTTTTACGGATTTTATCTTGGTTTATCTAGTTAGAGCACACGCCCGACGATTCAGAATCTTTTATAGTCACATTTACCAAAACTTAGACATCACCAGTTATTGTCATTTGAATGTTCAGTCGGTATGACACGACTTACACACGTAGGAGACGGAGTAGCGCCCGCGTACTATAACATGTTACCACGTCTTATCGCCAGTCTAATTGTTTCGTCAATAATGCGTGGTCTGAATATCGCTTCATCTAAGTTAAGATGCCGGAAAATAATAAGCAAATATTCTTATTATAATGCGACGATGAATAGATAGATGAATTAGTTGTGATAAACACTCATCAATCAGACGAGTCATCTCTCATGTACGGGCGACGAGGTCGGCCAATCGTTAGGCCCCAGCACTCGTCTCATCACCCGACGAGCACACAGCAAAACGGTGAACCTCTCGCTCACACGCTTAAAGCGATAAAGCGACCGCTATGCTGTATCATTTCGCCGCTTTATAAAAAAATAATATAAAGGGGATAAAGGAGGGGAGCGCATCTGCATTATATTAATATTTGGCCCCGGTTGCTCATTTGTCCGCGTATGCTATAAACAAATATCTCCATCAAATTATGAACAATTTGTATGCGTAAGCCTTGACAAAACAAAAGTGTCTTACAGTTGCCATAGTTTTTATAATACTGGCTGGGGGCGGAGAGAGAATATAATAGTGTATTCATAAATTTAACTCGTACGTGTGCGACACGTGATTATATTTTTTATGCCAATTTTCTTCCTCAATTTTTTTTCTTATATTTTTGGCCTTCATGCCTTCAAGTAGACATCAATTTCGTTGTTATTCTTAGTTGGCTTGCATACTACCTACTTGTGGTCTACTAGTAGCGACACTACACAGCTTCTAGTGAGAACGAAGTACCTAGCGGATAACTAGTCTCGCACCACATTAGTCCAAGAGGCCAGGTTCAGTTAGGTTTTTAAAATGTAAGGTTCACTAAAATAAGGCCACAAAAAAGCATTTGACAAAATACACCGTTCACGATTTCATTTCGACAAGTAAACAAAAGTTTTAATGTTAGACGAAAACAGGCCATACATTACCGTGACGTCACACTTGTAAGTGACAACAGTTGAGTGACTGAAAATTTGTAGTAATGATTAATTAGAATGAGACAGAATGCGGCAGGTATGTACTGATGACAGGTATACAAGATGCTTACTTTGTTTACTAAAAATATTTCAAAGATGTATCTTTTCTTTAATACTGGCGGGTCGTCCCGGTTTTGGTCGAAACCCCCCCCCCCCCCTACTATAGTAGATCATAAAATAAAAGATAATGTAGAATTCTCATCGTACATGATAATTTTAAAATCCGTCCAGTAGTTTTTAAGTCTTATTTGATATAAAATTCCAAAAATACGTTTTTCCTGGTTGTAACATTAGTATTGTTTTTTTTTCAATGTAGCATACAATATCCCAGTCCATAAAGAGAAGCTGGAGGCTTTTGCCAAGGAGTGTGTCCAAAGCAACCGAAAACGTACTCGGACGTTTCAACCTATGTTATGATGTTTCGAAATAGCCAATATGGATCGTGCGTCTAGTTTGTCACGCCATCTAGTGGCCGAGCCGTGCATATCGATCATATCGGGTATAGTGGTTTTAGTTTTCCCTGGTTGTTAATCAACTAGCTATTAGGACTATATCTATCTACTTCCAAACTTCGATCTGGCTAAGACTACCTTGGTAAATTCGTTTTTATGTAGTATCTATGGCCTTAACATACAAGGTTATTTCTAAAACACCAAAAGCTCGGAGGAAAATTTCCTCCTATGTAGCAAATATCATCGACAATAACTTTTGTTTTACGACTTTTGACAATACTCGATATATTATTCACAAGTTTGTCAAGTTCAATACTGTATTAAATACCTACTATCATATTTGTGAGGCTACACTCATTGGCGCAAGCTCCGCATCCCTTTCAAGTTTCAACCTCCTGGTGTTTGCAAGACGCTTAAGAGTTCATAATGTTCAAGTGGGCTATTAAATTAATATTTACTTCCAAAAATTGTGGAAAATTAGTAGTTGAATGTGACGTTAGCCATCCACGCGCGGCGCTTAGAACCTGTCCCCCTATCCACCACAATCTTCCCTAGACCATCGCCCGTAGTGTCATAGTAACTGATGAAGCTGCGCTGGACACCATTTTTTTTGTTGACGCGGGGAAACGCATTTACGCGCCTTCACTAGCCCTGGGTGGGGTCCATTGTTATGTGGGCCTCGCGGCGTATTATAGTGCCGAATACCCACATAACCCACCGTGAGTACCATCCCTGAGGTGCCCCGGAACAACAAATCATCAGGGCACATCGACGGCTAGTCAGCCCCCGAAGGAACCGGCTCCACCTCCACAGTGGGGGTTGTCCCGCACTACACCACAACCCCACTGACTTGGGACAGTGCAATGGGGTGAGGTACTTATCCTCGCCCCTTGCCCCGTGCGAATAAGTGCCGCCTGTTGCTCTTTGGTCCCCTCTCCTTATAAGAGGGGTACCGTGTGCGCTTCCTCCTGATCTTTAGCCTCCTTTTCTTATAAGAGATCCCCCTCGGCTCAATTGGCTTCGCCTGGGTTCACCTCAGGCTACTAAGACCCACTTGCCTATGGCTACAAGGCTTGAACTATGGTAGGGTACACTGTACATCTCCATCAGCATAGACCAGTCAAAAAAACCTGGATTATTAGCTATACGACAAAAAAAAATCATTCATATCCGTCCATTACTTCCTGAGATTAGCATTGACAAATAAAAAAACATTCAAACTTTTTCACTGCTACTGTCTTCTCACTCACTTTTTTTAATGTTTTATAACATAATATTTTTAAGCACAGCGCAAGCTAAATGCGTGATCTAAGTAGTCTTTTACGCCCTCCCATATACGATTGACACGTGACTTTCTTGCAGTAAATTTCACTCATACTCATCAGCCCACTCTTTAAACATTTAGAATTACATTAAATGTATAGTTTAAGGTGAAGTTATAAAAACAAAAAAATGCATTTATAAGATTAATAATTAAATAAGTCGCGTTTCGTGTGCTGCTTGCGAGTTGTGGAGCGAGTTGTACGGCTATTGCAGTATCAGGGGCAACACACGCTTCACACTAGTATTGTATTACCGGAGACGGAGGTGTTGTACCGTCCGCTAGCATTAAAAAGTATGGAGACTTAACGAAGAATATATGAGGATTTGATTCGATATTTATACAGTGTTGAGACATTCGTATTAAAAATTGTGGACCAAGTTTCTGAGGGTAAACGAATAAAATACAATAAACTCCAAAACAAGTCAAAGTGAACGTATTGTGTTTGTTAAGTTTGATTGAGGTGTTGAGTTTAAATATGTTTGTTCATGCTCAAGATTAAAAATGTATTAACTATTAAGCAATAGAAATGAAAATTATGTTACGAAAATTGTTAGATAATATGAATATGAGAGTATCTTATTATGAAGTGATATTTGAGTACCCAACAGGTAGACAGGGATTTACTTTTAACATTTCTATAGATCTCATTAATTTTGCAGCACGTATATAGGTAGAACGAACTACTTGTACCCACTTTCAAAAGCTCTCCTCATTGTTTAGTCTTAATTATATTAATGTACTCATAACCGTCTAGACCTCGTTAGCCCTGATGAGCGCTTTTCGTCGAGGCTCAGTAGGCAGACGTCTTCGAGATCATTTGTTTGATTGTACGTATCCTTTACATATGCCCAAACCCATCGGCATAATTGTTATGTAGACGTATCCCCCCATCCCACCTCTCCTCCAATGGGCCACCGCACACTCGAAACTGCATAATTTGTGTAATCACTTTTTTATATCATTAATAACATAGCCGGAGTATCTAAAGTAAATCTAAATAAATGTATAAGGTAGGTAATTTGAATATGTAGTGTTGTACTCAAATAAATAATTGACTTATAAAATTGACGGGTAAAATGCTGAAATCTTATAATTTGGTCCCTCAGCTGCAATACGCGGTTTCAGGATAGGTCCTTTGTGCTCTATATGTAAACAAACATCACGCCGTGGTTACGCTCGCGTAACTCCGCTGCTATTAGTCGTAGCGTCGCGGTGTATAGCGTACAGTCTGCCCCGATACGTGGATTATACAACACGTAATATACAAATAATAATTTACAAAACCAATAGTTGCTGAGATTAGCTAAACTTTAATATAACTTCTTCTCTCCAAAACTGTCGTCCTCAGGAGCGGGAGATGGGAGCAGGCACACGGGGATAAAAATTGGAACCTTCATCGTAGATAGGAGAAAAAATAGTGCAACGCAACAAAAAAACTAATGTCGCCCGTATTCAAAAAATATTCTTTTGCCAGTAAATTAGCAACACTATGCGAAGTAAGACACTTCTCAGTGCGTTCCTAACAGTTCGTTCATTTAGAGGGACGCACAGTGCGGACCGCCGCTCACGTAGTGTCATTGAGAGTCGCCGCTTACTATGTGTGTACTTTTCTTCTTTGTAACTCAGTGTACATAAATACGTACTACCAGTGCTACGTAAGGCTAGCTCACGTAGGCTCCCTAGTACACTACATTTGTGAATGACGTCGCCGCCTTTTGTAAATACTGTAAATATGTAAATATACGTACGTACATTGTATAAAGTGTTTTAAAGTGTAAAGATATTAATTATTTTTAAGCAATAAATACGTCGGGTTCATGAAATGTCTTTGAATCCAATGAATTAAGAGAATAAATACCTTTCGATAGTATTGTAGTTGTATTTTTATTGACGTCCGTGTGTCCCGACCAATTGAGAATGGTAAACAATATTGATATCATAAAAAAAATATATGGAAAAGTATACATTAAAAATGTAGTAGAAGCGCTTATGAGCACTTAAAAAATATAGAAGAAGCTTAAAATGTGTTACCCTGAAATGCAGTGTTATAGAAGGAGAACCACGTCGAGGATATAGTGCGAGAACCGAACAAGTGCAAGAGTTAAAACAGAGGAGCAAATTATACTGGGTTACATAGTCTTTGGTGCTTCTCTGCTAGCAGAACCACTTCACTGCAAGCGCCGTCTTGACGACTTTTTGTGAACGGCCATTTAATAATCTTTTCGTATAACATTGCACTAAAACAATGTCATCTTCCTTCAATTGGAAATCAAAATAATATGTTACAACGAGAACAAAGAAAGAAAACATATTCTTTTATCGATGAATAGGTATCATTAGGGAGTGCTGTAACATTTAGCAGGTAGAATGGTGTATGTAGTTATTTAGTTTTATCTGTAAACAAATGCCAAATTTCATATTATCGTGGACAGGCGATACAGAACTTGATCCTTTGGTCCCTTTTGCGTGTCTCTAAAATGATGCAACTAATCAACAGCTAGCGACAATGGTCACATACTCTATTCACTTTTTGGAGTTGTCGCGTTCACAGGTGATTTGTTTTTTAGTGATTTTTAGTCGTGTAGAGGTAAGGATACAGTGTCATTGGTAGTTAATAATAATGACCAACATCATCATCATTATCAGCCCTTATCGGTTCACTGCTGGACAAAGGCCTCTCTCAATGAACGCCAAGACGACCGATCTCCAATAATAATGACCAATAAAGTAATTATGCAGTATTTATTACTTTTTATGTTATAATTGTATAGATTATAATTCTAAATGCTTCGTGGATCTTAGACTTAATTGTAGTTTCAGAATGTGGTTTGTCTTCTATAAATAATCACGAGCCACCTATAGGTACATAGTGAACATTTATTATTACAGAATCTCGTTTGTCCCTTGCGATGAGACATAACAGGCAATTTTTGGGACCTGAGCTCTAAATCAGGAAAATGTATTCACTATACTAGAATTATACCGAACCAGAAAACAAATAGTGAAATACAGATGAGTTTTCATGTCGAAATACAAACGGAGCTTCTTGGGCCATAGAAAGACCAGTGTCTTATTTGTACAAATTATGAAAACTCACAATCAGACGTGAAAAAGTTAGTAGAAAAACAAAAAAGAAGAAAAAGAAAAAAGGAAAAGACAAAGAGAGCAAACAAAGATCACAAATTTTGTTCAGCCTTATTTGATTCACAGGCAGCGCTAAAATTCCATACTATTAAGTAAATCTACAATACTATTCTCGTAAGCTGAGCGTATTTGACCTTACCGTTTACGGAGTAGCCTTGCTACGCGAACTGTTCTATGGTCTAAAGTAAATGGCAGGAAAAGAAGTTGCGGAATCGGAACCACTTTGCTGCATTAATTGTCCAAATGCACTCCATCCAGGTAACCCAAATAAGTCTCTTTTCTGATAAATTTTGTAATAGGTATTGCCGTACTGCACAGGAGGAGGTTGCGCCATGCATGGTGCATGACAGCACATCCTCCTATGCAACGGAGTAGGGCCGGCATGACCGGGGAGGTACGTGTCGCTCACCACCTTAAGGTGACACCTACGGTGTCGCGTTTCGTACTGTGTGTGAGTAACCGGTGGCCCATTGGGGAGAGGGGGGGGGGGGTTAAAATGAGGGCAACGCATCGGCATAATTATGCTGATGTTCATGAGCGTCGGTAGGTAAGTTGAAAGGCTCCGATATCTCTTTTGTCCCCCTATACTTTAAAAAATACTCTGGTCAAAACAGAAACCAGTACGTCGCAGGATTGCTTTTGTGCGCTGTTCATGATATAGGGAACTTGCAAATCATCGAACACGAATTCTTAGAAACCGCCCACACGCTATTGGATCTCAAAAAACTTAAACATCACTATTCTATACAAGATTTGAAGTCAATTTGTTAACCTGCATTGCTTGTAAAGAAAAAGTAATACCAGAAGAATTGGAGCCTGGTTTACAAACTTGAAGACCGTAAATGATTCAGGAGACGTTGAGGAGGAAATTTGCCTTCTGATAAAAATTGACTTCTTTTTTGTGGACTGAATTATCAAAACATAGCCATTTTGTCTTTCTTTTAAAGGTTTTCGCAACCATTATAGTGATGCAGTTCTAAAATACCCGTTTTGCCACGTTTCTGTAATCAATAAAACATAATTTGACACACCAAGTAGTTATGTGGTTTCTATTAAAAACATTAATAAAAGTAACAGGTAAAATAGTTATCTTTAAGAATTTAAGTTGATTTTCTGCTTAACATTAAGATAATACAAATTTTCACATAAAAACATACCTAACAATTCATCAAGCGCTATCAATTATATTCCAGTAGGCGAAAGTTCTTGAGGATTTATAGCATTTTAAAAATATACAGGCAAAACTAGACATCTACATCAACCTTGAACCTCGTTATACGTTTTCCAATAATTCTAATTCAGTATTATACATTTTCAATACGGTAAAGGTATTTCAGGACTGGTCCCCAAGTTTACGGTAGCTCAGCCTTAATGAACGAGCAATGTTGGGTGCTTCTTTATTCGATAGAATTCGTAACGTAGGTAGAACTAAAGTATCCGATATCACGCGACGAATAAGCTCGCTAATGGCAATGGGCTGTTCACACACTCAGAAGATCAGATAGCAGAGTAAGGTTCTGGAGTGAAGATCGCATTTATGAGAAGGAAGTGTTAGTCGACCGTTCACCAGATGGGAAGACGTTCTCCGTGCAGTAGCTTGTCCGGGATGGATCTGAGTAGCACGAGATCGGTCACCTTGGCGTTCATTGAGAGAGACCTGCGTCCAGCAGTGGACCGATAAGGGCTGATAATGTTGATGAAGAACGGTATTGACACATAACTGTGTATTAAAAAAATACTATCTTTTTCATAACATCTTACAAAATTTAACGACAATGTTTTGAATGTTCAAATCCCTTTTTCTTATTTTGATAAATCTTGCAGTTATTCGGTTCTCATCATATGAAACGCCAGCAGGCTAGCTATAATCATTTTCCTACCAACTATCATCTTTGTTTTATGTCTTAAACAATCTATCAATTTAGGAATTTATTTTCATTTTCTCTTTCTTCATCTTATCTCCTACTTCCATCTTATCTATTATCTTTATAGGAAATGGGAGGGTTGGTATCTATTAAATGGCGTCTATTTTGACTTAGTAAATTATGTCCTCTACTGCCGCGTTAGTAGATTGGCTAAAATCATTTGCGACGTTGTGTAATAGACAAGAGGGTCCACACCTTTGTGTACCTATGTGCGTGACTGACATGGAGTGCATGTACAGGGACCACATTTAGGTGGTATATTACATCCGCTGGCGGAAGACTCTTAATCTTCACTAACATTTTTGGTAGTAATAATATATAATAAATAAATCTTTATTGCAGACCAAAAGAAAATATTCAACAATTATACCACAATGTATTTAAAATTTGGAATTAAACATGTTCAACAGATAATATAAACATGTTCAACAGATAATATAAACATGTTCAACAGATAATATAAACATGTTCAACAGATAATATAAACATGTTCAACAGATAATATAAATTTTTGTCGTTTACTTGGATAAAGTTTTTTCTATTCTATAACAGTGATCACACTACACGTGTAACAAAACTGAGCAGATATCTGATCGTCAAGTAGTAGAAGTAATCATGCCGACTGTATATACAGTTAGTGCTTATCCCACTGCTGAACATAGATAACATTACCACGCTCATTATTCGCGTGGGGAGTGTATTCGGTTCGTTAATGACTTAAAGAATAACGATATTATAACGTTTCTGTGCGAACGTGTACGAGGTAATCCGAAAGGCAGTTAGGACCGGTAATTAGTCGCAAGAACACTTAGCTGTGGTCGTTTGACATAGGAAAAAACCACTAATGACGGTACCCGCGTAACGGCCGCGCGAGTGTGTCCTGTGAGGTCTATGCCTGTCTGTACAACATCACGTGGCTGTTGAAGTTTACAAACTAGGTTGATAGCCTGCGCAGCTGCTCACCTGACACTTGCTACTAAAGAGTGGTAATTAGTGTGAATTGAGTCCCAGGGCAGTTTATAGTGGAATAAATAATACCCGCAAACACACAACCGAGCATGTTCATCAGGGGAATTCCATGAGTGCTTGTGAGCTCCAGGCCTCTACTTATTGTATAATAGGAAACGATTGTAATATTAAGGACTATTTGGCTAATACCAAGTGTATGGAGAGTTTTAAAAATTTCATTTGACCCCACACCTAATCTGTGTAATGCAATCACAACAATTATGTTCGCTTTGTCACCCCAGTCCATTTTAATGTCGCAAAATATTGTACAATGAGAAAACACAAGGAGCAATTGTATAAAAATGACACATTCTAAATTCAAAAATATATACAGTATTCTAAATACAAATGTAACATTTTTTTAAATTGTAATATTATTTCCTGGCAGACTGAGTATAGTAAAGTATCGAATAACTACTTTACGGGATTATTCAGTAATAATCTTATAGACTTGTCATTTACGTGTTGAATCGGATGAAAATTCTTTCCTTCCAACCTGAACTTATGGTATGGAAGCGAAGATAAGCACAACACAACTTCGTTGTATTACTAGCAGTGCTCGAGTGCTTGTCAGGTGATGGGACTAGGCTTGGCGTTGAAAGAGGGAAAGATCCTCCGCAGAGTGGAGATGTGATTTACAATATTATAGTGTTTGTAATGGCTAATCTAGGTATTATTATCAAGGCCAGAGGGACCACAGGGACAACGGGGTAAACGATCAGAATCAAATTTTAAGCCTTGAAGCTTCTTAAATGAAACAAATTCGGTTTCTGAAAAACGGAAATCAAATTCGATTTTTTTAATTGTATAGGGGGACAAACGAACAATCAGAGCTTCTTTACGACTACTGATACCCATGACCATCAGCGCAATTACTATGCCGATGCATTACCCTCTTTTTCACGTCCCCTAATAGGCCAAGTGAATGGAAAGAAAATTGTCAAAAAAGTAAAGAAGTCCATTTTCAAATTGAACTTGTCAGCTTTACGATGCAGAATACAGAGTTTTGGAATGTCCTTATATAAATATGAGTCTAATAGTTATTAAATAAAAGCATTAGGCCCCGATAAAATATATTACCCATAAAAGTCATTATTACTCAATTATGTCTATTAATATCTACACGGAGCATAACAGATTTGAAAGATTTCGCATTCAGTACAGATGCAAAACTAAATATATGTGCTGACAGTAAATACATACGAAATGAGCCCCCGCTCCCGAATCACTAATACATTGTGACGTCAGTGTCATCGGCGTACGTCAGGTAGAGGCGAGCTGCTTCTATTTGTTTAAACAATTAGCCCTCGTAATTTCATTGAAGCATTTTGTTAGCGCTCCAGTTTGCTATTTACCTTAGACACAGAGTGAATGTGATACGTCTTGGTATTATATGCCTGAATAGTTTTAAATTGTGAGTAGAATCTGTATATTATTTTAGCTTTGCTTACCACATCTGCTTGAAAACGGTAACCGCAAATGATTCCACCCCTCCCTAACCAAAGCGGAAGTGCATTCAGTTAACAAGCTAAGAAAAGAGATGGCAGCCAGGTGAGGGCCAGCTGCTAGGCACCGCGGAGATATATAGTAAACCCTTAGTAGGTATACGACAGCTAAATATTAAGCATTAATTAACAGAATAAAATAATAGTAATCAGAAGATAGCACTGTATTGTTCCTATGACAATTCATAACGTATAAATGCTAAATATTTAGTTGTTGGTTATTTTTTTATAGTATTTCTCGTTTGCCCCCCACCCGAGAGATCAGAACCTTTTTACGACTACCGACTTTCATAAAAATCCGCATAATAACTATGCCCCCCCGGAACCACAACCGGAGATGTCATATTGCGGCGGTATCTTGTGAGCGAGAGGTACCTCCCCGGTCGTGCTGGCCTAAATCTGGTGCAGTGTAGTATGGCACTGTAACTTACAAAAACCTACTAAGTTTGTAAATTATTAATTTTTGTTAATGTTTTTGAGGACTTATCACACTACATTACATTACACTACATTAGCCTATTCGCATGCCAAGTACCTTATGGACTTGTGTTACGCGGTGACTCTATGAAAATGGTTATATATTCATGATTTTTATTATAGAAATACATGTAATACCAATGTATTGTCATTGATGTTCACACAATTGTGAACATCCATGATCTGGGCGGGATGCAAGTCGCGACGCTTATCCGTGCTATGTTACCCCTTTTTTTTTGTTGACGTGGGGAAATATATGTACGCGCCTTCACCGGCCCTGGGTGGGGTCCAGTGATTTGTGGGACTCGCGGCACATGATAGTGTCCAGCCACAAAAACCACCGCGAGTGCCATCAGTGCCGCCTTTGGTGAGGTTACCCGGAATAACAATCATCAGGACACCTCGACGGCTAGTCAGCCCCCTAAGGGACCAACTCCACCTCCACAGATGGGGTTCCCCGCACTACAGCACTACCCCACCCACTTTAGGACAGTGCAATGGGGTGAGGTCCCATCCTCGTCCCTTGCCCCGTGCGCAAAAGAGCCACCTCCTATTGCTCCGAGGTCCCCTCTTCTTATAAGACAGGTACCGAGAGCGATTCCTCCTCCTGCAAAGATCCTTTTATTTATTAGCTTCGCCTGGGTTCACCCCAGGCTACTAAGCCCCACCGCCACGACAAGGCTTAAAGTATGGTGGGGGAGCTACGTTACCCCAGGCCAGCCGGTCGTCCATGTTACCAGTTACAGTCATGATAAAGCGCCACCGTCCCACCACTACCACTACGAGTACACCGCTAAGAATATTAGGAAACATTAGATAGTCTATGCTTAGCTTACTTTGCCGAAGACTCCGTACCTAAAAGTAGGGAGCAGTCACAAAGAAGTACTATTACCAGCTCAAGGAGTTTACCTTACAATTTACCACGGCTGGTAAAAACTCACCTCCGCATACCCGACTGAGCGATGCCATGATCGACCTTTACCCGGTGTTTGGCAAATCGGTCGCGCCCTTTAGTTGTGCGAGTTCATCGCTCCTGCCATTCCTTAATTAAGTTGTGAGTGGTAATGACTATTGGGTTAAATAATTAAGTTGTGAGTGGTAATGACTATTGGGTTAAATAATTAAGTTGTGAATGGTAATGACTATTGGGTTAAATAATTAAGTTGTGAGTGGTAATGACTATTGGGTTAAATAATTAAGATACCTTCTGTCTGTATTTACGGCTTGAACATGTGATACGCGGCGTTGAGTTTCTCAGTCGAATAGTAACATTTCGGCAAGAACTGGCAAAGCCTCTGTAATAACGTTACCGAAAGCTTATGCTACATAAAAATTCTAGTCAGATGAACTGTTATGGCAAGTAATGCAATAGTATCGCCAACAGTAGTAGGTAGTCCGAAAAAAAAGACAAAAGAAAACAAAAATATCAAGGAAAGACTTTGGCTGAAGTAACTTATTTACGTCGCCTCGTGTCCATGGTTACCCTATCAGTCTACACTGTGCACCGACCCGTAGCTTAGAGTTCCTATTAACACACTAAAAGGCAGGTTCGAGGTTCAGACGTTAATTAAAGTATAAGTTACGGTAGTCCCTTGCTCCGGTTTATGCATCATGTGCGTGAGTGTGGAGGAGTTAAGGCCGGCATGTCAGGGTCGCGATGCGTGGCCGCTTGTGATTTTCAGGTGGACCATTGGAGGAGAGGAGGAAAGGAACGGATGTCTATGTGCGTCTGTAGTCATCGAAAGGGCTGCGACTGCTCGTTTGTCTTCTTATTCCACAAAAAATGCTGCGATGTCTTTGTAAGAGGTAGTGCCATGATGCATAGGAGGAGCATATCCTATGCAACGGAATTGGGCCGGCACGACCGGGGAGGTACCTCACGCTCACATACTACCGCAGTAAAGTGACACCTACTGTGTCGCTTTCCGTGCGGTTTGTGAGTAGCCGGTGGCACATTGGGAGGGGGGAGGTGAAAAGGAGGGCAACGTGTGTGCGTGAAATCAGGAGGGCAAGGCATCGGCATAATTATGGTGAAGTTCATGGGCGTCGGTAGTCGTTGAAAGGCTCCGATTACTCGTTTGTGCTACTATACTATTACAAAAATTAATATTTCCTATGATGTTATGGCAAAAATATCTGAGTACTTCCTGATCTGCGATTCGCAATCTTGTGAAATATTGAAGCCTACACATACAATACCTGTGTAATATTGCAAAATCCGGTTGAAGTCCTGGCTCCTGAACAAAGCAACAAAATCAAATTAACTTTTGTATGCAGACAAAACTAGCCTGTGTTAATTGAAGTTGTTTACCTAATTAACGTAACAATATAACATATAACTTTGCAGCGCCACTTTGAACGCCAATTCCCATTCAGTTCGGAAGTTATTACGAATTTCAATCACCTCCGAACTTCTCGCTCCGCGCAAACTTAGATCACCCGTGGCGCCGTCACATCCAATACATGCTCTCGTCAACTTCACAATTTTGTGACAAATTACTTACCCAATGTTCCTAGCTGGAATTGCCACCTCAGCTTTAGTTCGCACATATTTGCGAAATTTGTATATTACAACAATTTTCGTGTTGCGAATATTTTAGCACCAATATTTTTATATAATATTTTTGTTTTCAATTAATGGCAACAGATATTACATTTCGTTATCTGTAGATTTATTAATATTTTTTGTGAATTTTGCCGCACCTCAATGGGGCCAGGTTTGGGAACCCGGGTCTTTTGCCCGGTCCCGAAGTCCCGTAGGTGAGGGTTGATTTAGGTTTGGAAATAGAATAAGCTTCTTTTTTAAAGGCCGTCCCCCAACGAGGCACTAATCGCTTCGTGCCACTTCTGAGATTTTATTGCCCATTGGTGAAAAGGACGCAAGGAGAGCAACACGTCTGCATCTAATTGCGCCGATACGTAAGGATCCTTTGCGCCTTATACGAGGTTGGATTGCAAAGTATACGGCCTGGCCAGGAGAATAACCACATACTAAACCAGTTATATTTCTTTTTACACAATCACCATCGAGTTAGATGCACTTTTACCACATCCCATTTAAAGCATCTAGGTCTTTGAAAGAAATGATTCTTTCGTAGGGTCAAAATATGCGTCTGCTGCTGTTTTGCTGTGTGTGTTTACTGCTCGTCGCTTGTCGAAAATATTTGCCCTCCCAAGTGTTTTTCTTAGGTTAGGGTACAGAAAGAAGTCTGGCGGTGCCAGATCATATGAATAAGGCGGATGCGGTAATAGTTCATAGCTACAAAATGGATTTCAGCCATTGATTACACAGATGTATGAACACGGGCGATATCTTGATGAATTCAGGTTTTTTTCTGAGCATTTCTGGACGCTTTTCTTTTACTTTATCTCGTAAAGGACGTAATAGGACACATTAGTAATCAGAGTTTATATTTTGGCCACTTTCAAGATAATCAATCATAATAACGCCCTTCGAGTCCCAGAATACTGAAGAGACTAACCTTATTTGCCGACAAAATCGCCTTTCAAACAGGTGCACTGTTTCGATTGTTGTTTTGTTTCTGGACCTGGACAAACCGATTCAAGAGACCATCTGCAAGGACTTCAAATGACTAATAACAGTCACGTGCAATAGTCAAACGCGTCCTTTCTTGTCTAACTGAAAGCAGTCGCGGAACCCACCTCACAGACACCTTTTAGGAACCCAATTCGTTGTTAAATTAAATCAAGTACTTTCTTAATATTTTCATCAGCGGGGTTCACCTTCACACTTTCTCTACCACACTTGAATTCTGCTATCCATTTTTTTGACGGACGAATAAGACAGGGCTGAAGCCCCTTATTTTGTAAAAGGAAAATATAAAATCACAACTAATTATCGCACACATTTCAAACTTCACACAATCAACTAGTCCTAACCGAACAAAATAATGTTGATAGATTAGATTTTTAGAATTGAGTGAATTTGTGTTAGGCCGAATACTTTTCAACCCACCGTGGTACGATGATGACCAAAAATTATGTATGTCCAAAGATGAATATGTTGACACCATGAAAAAAATATACAAAATGTTTAACTTGTGTTTAGGACAGTTGACAGTGTTGAATAGGTTTAAAGAATAACTATAAAACAGTTGAGAATACTTTCTAGAACAGATATTGAAATAAATATTTCCTCATTCAAGTTGGGATCTACAAATAGTTAAAGAAAAACGTCGAATCAGCTTAATCCAGAAAGTAATTCACTTCAAATGATATCTGGGTCACAGAGCGCTTTGTTCCGGCTCCAGCCTCCAAGGGAGTAGAGAACTGAAAACCTACTTCATTAGCAGTTATAAATTAAAACTGCCAATGTAGTATTTTTAGGATTTAATATGTTACGCCCTTACATGTGAAATTAGCGTTTTAATAAACAGGCCACTTTCACCGAAAATACGTAGTTATGGGACAGTGCTCAGGTGAGCCAGCCTGCTGCCTAATTCTGTGCCAATAGAAAGTTGACTGAAATTACGGTGCTGATGAGCGTTTGGTGTGCCACTGCTAGTCTTACACAGTACAGCTCCTTAGATCCGGTCAAATGGATGTAGCAATTATATTTTTGCTACTTAAACATTTAAAAAAAATATACCTGTCATCTTTGACTGTTATACTAAAGGTGTTTTCGGTGTCGAAGACATAACACTCTTTTCTTTTTCTCGTCGTGGAGGATGGAATGATGGCGGTCGCTATCTACCATCACCAAATGATAATTAATTAGTTTTTGTCTTTTCGGCCCGGGAGACTATATTTTCGTGTCACGATGCCCGAATTACTAATTATAGTAAGGTAAGTTCACGGTTTCTTGCCGACGCCATGTTTCATATCTTATGTTGCGAAAAGGCTTATTAATTTTAAAATGTGTTAATTCTCATATGTGTGCTTTTTAATATGGTTATTTACATTAGCCGTATGGCTATTAATTTGATAGACCGTATTGTTATTGTGTTAGTTTGAATAGTATATGCCAAGTGAATTATTTTTATTAAATTCTATTTCAAGAGAATCTTATTTTTCGGTAATGATTTATTCAGCATATAATTTTTATCTCAGTACGGAAAAATTCAACGGTGCTCTAAGGAGGAGGCCAATGTCCTGCAGTGGACGTCGTCCGGTTGCTGATGATGATGACGAGTTCAATTCCACCTCGGCCATAAATGCTTATCTATGTATTCTAGGTCATGGATCCTTAGCTATGCCTTGCTGTACTGCAACAAAATTGGGTGAGGTCAACTAGAGAGGTACCTCTCGCTCACAGCATTCCTCCGTAAAGCGACGTCTATGCTGTCATGTTTAGTGCGGTTCATGTGGAGCCCATGAGCGGGATTGGGTTGAAAAGGACAAGGCATCAGCATATGCGATTGTTAATATACATATGTAATATATAAGATTGGGTTGAGAAGGACAAGGCATCAGCATATGCGATTGTTAATATACATATGTAATATATAAAATAAAATGTATTTCTATAATAAACACTAGAATAAATAGGTACACATATAAAAATGTTAAAAAGCTTATACAAAAATTATTAACGCAATGTTCGCAAGTCCGCAAATCGTATTTTTTCCGTGCGTATACAATATTTAACAAAAACCCTGTCGTTCGTTTTAGGCACGTGTACTCGTGTGTACAGGTACACTATTGCTGAAAGTCAAAGTTCGATAAGAGCAAACAAAGATATCAATCGATCAAACAAAAAGTGTTTAATACTTGTATCCTTACGTAATTCATTGCACGTGCTACTACACTTCTAAGGGTCAATTCATACTAGCGCA
>JAFELO010000994.1:119237-140417 GCA_017140195.1 Eumaeus atala
ACACTGGCGCACTCGTCAAATCCCCTAGATTAGGTAGCCGACCCCGATATCACCTGACACAAAAACGGGATAAAGCCAGGAAGAAGTTTATTCACCTGATAAGGTTTTAAAGGTACTCGAATCAGTTGTACCTCCTCTTCTCCCAGCTTCCACGATGTCGTTCTTTGGAGAGCAGCGGATGATGATGATCATAACTCTCACAGGTCACACGGAGCCAAAGGCAAGTGAAATATTTACCCGATTTTAGCGAATTCATTAAACATATTTCTGTTCTATACCTTTTATAATAAATATCAACTTGCACTCAGATGCATTCATATGCATTCGCGCCCCCATGTATGACCGGCGACTGACTGTAACAAAAATGAATGTATTATACATTCATTTTTGTCATGTTTTGCATTCTATGTAAGTGTGAGAAAAGTGGGAGCTCATTATTAATGCAATATCATATTAGTGTCGGATACATCTTAAAGATTAATTGTATGTGCAAACTACACCCAGACGCGAACATAGACTCAAATGCAACGAACAATCAATTCCTCCCGTACGAGTACACGTGGGCCATAAAACTGAACTGTTGCGGGTATCGGGTCGTTTGAGCATTTTGCACTTACACTTCGCTAACGACTCGGAAACAAACATTACGCTACACGCTCTGAAACTGCACTGAATAAAGCGTGCTCTAAACAGATCTCCGGGCTCTAAATGAAATTGTTTTATATTAATAATATGGTCGTGTTTGTGCTTCAACGACTATTTGTAGCTCGTTTCAAATTGATATTAAGATTTTCTTGTAAACGTCTGTATGCGTGTGCACGCACGAGTGTGAGTGCGTGCGCGCGTGCGATCATAGATAAAAACCACCGCACGCAAATGAGATATTTTTCTATAGTATACGAAGAAACATGTAGGTACATTTAAATATTGAGATTTATCCTTAACGATGCTATAACTGCAGGTGTATATCGTGAAGGATCAAGCTGAAATTCTTCTGTCTTTTTTTCTTTTCTTATCTTTTCTCTCATTAATCACATTTTTAAGTCAATGCATCAGCACAGCAATCGATACAGCATTTTATGTCTATTTTCTTTATGGGATGGACGAAAACTAAAACTTGATATTTAGACACAAAAACGGACAACAAAAGAGTTTCGTTTTTTCTTTTAATGGATTGGAACCTTAAAAGTACATAACATAGAGCTTGCACCCTTTTGACATCGGTGTAAAAAGTATAACACGAGAGTATTGAAACGTGATATACAGTCATCAGTATGTTTACGGTAGTGTTATATAAGCCATTATATAATAAAACTACTCCGCCTGCCCCATAAGGGAACCCACGAAGTTGTGTTGTTGTTGCAATCGTTATAAGTGAAACAGTAAATAAATAAAATAAACTATAAGAAAATTGTGAAACCTGCCGTTTTATGAATCTGACTAAAATGATATAAAAACATGTCTTATAAAATAATCTGCGTAAAAAACCTTTACCTTTAAAACTACTCCTGAGTTGATATATAAAGAGTTTGTAGCATATGTTACAGGCCGTTGTTAGCCAACGATCGGAAGTCTTTTCTTTTGTTGAAACGCGGAGAAACCTTCACTGGCCCTTTGTTTCATTTGAATGTTTATTTATGTTTTATATTAAATGTCCCACCGAAAAATCAGAGAACAAAGATCTACTGAAGATATTGGTGTAATGAAATTTTTACAAAGATATTGAAATACTATCCCACCTATCTCAGATTCTGTGAAGCCAATAAGACTAAAACTTATTGCTATCGCATTCAAATCAATCCTCCGGTTCAGAGCTGAACAATTTGAATATGAAATGAAATACGTGACTCCGCTGAGTGGGGGAGGGGGAGGGGTTACTTTATTAGATAGTAGTAAGTTTTATATAGAGTGATTTCATTATTCGATTGGCTTTGATATTCCCGAATATGTAATTGTAAATTCCATTCCGCGTGCGTGTCTCACATTGGTTTACAAAAATACCATCCCTAGCTCATTACAAGCAATAAAGTGCGTACAGGTGAATAACACTAGTCTGAGTATATTAATTAATTTCTTATTTGCCTTACAAACAAATGTTACTCCAATCATTAAGTTTGTATAAAGCGCAGAGACCTGCCACGTGCTGATAGCATCGGACAACGAGAGAGGGGACGGCGCGGCGCTGGCCACTTTACGATCCGCGTCGACCTCAACTTTATGGACAGACTCAGCGAAATGCGGGGAAATGACCCACGTGTTATTAGTAATCTCAGAGATAGCCCCGGAAATATATTATTCACTAGCAGAGCCCTGCAGTTTCACCCACGTAACGTGGTAAAATTCTATATTATAAACTCCAACCCTTATCTCACCCACTCGTGGGTTGAATTTCTGTAAATCCTATCTTAGTTATCACTCACAAACCTCTGGACAAAATTTCAAGTTTCTAGGTTCAATTATAGAATAGGCAAACCAGCAACCGGAGCCTTCTTACGATTACCGACGCCCACGAACATCTACACAATTACTATGCCGAAGCGTTGCCCTCCTTTCCCACCCCCAATGGGCTAGGTACAGCAGTTTCGGCTGTGCGTTGTCTGTCAATCAGTCCCTGAGTGACGGAAGAGTTTCAAATATAGGTATAGATTTATTGTACGCTAATTATTAACGCAAGCAGTACTTATTGTATCTTGCTGTCTTGAGGTGTTAGGTTTGCTAATTATTAACGCAAGCAGTACTTACTGTATCTTGCTGTCTTGAGGTGTTAGGTTTGCTAATTATTAACGCAAGCAGTACTTGCTGTATCTTGCTGTCTTGAGGTGTTAGGTTTGCTAATTATTAACGCAAGCAGTACTTACTGTATCTTGCTGTCTTGAGGTGTTAGGTTTGCTAATTACTAACGCAAGCAGTACTTACTGTATCTTGCTGTCTTGAGGTGTTAGGTTTGCTAATTATTAACGCAAGCAGTACTTGCTGTATCTTGCTGTCTTGAGGTGTTAGGTTTGCTAATTATTAACGCAAGCAGTACTTACTGTATCTTGCTGTCTTGAGGTGTTAGGTTTGCTAATTATTAACGCAAGCAGTACTTACTGTATCTTGCTGTCTTGAGGTGTTAGGTTTGCTTTTGGATTTGATTATATTTAACACGTTTTTTAGTATTCTTTATATGTGTGTTAACTTTTATAAAATATCTTTATTATTTACTAGTCATATTTGTGTGTGATCATCATTCATTAATATTTTATTATATAAATATGCACAACTGAAATATGTCTAAAACTAAAGTAAGTATATAAAAACATCCAAAAAATATTATACTGTAGTAGCTCAAGGTTACTGTAAAAAAAATACTACGCTGGAGAGAGAGAGAGAGAGAGAGAGGGAGAGAGAGAGAGAGGGAGAGAGAGAGAGGGGGAGAGAGAGAGGGAGAGAGAGAGGGAGAGAGAGAGAGAGAGGAAGTAACTAGAGTAATACAATTTAATAAAGGCTTTCTTTAATAGTGTAAAGGGGCGAACGAGTAATCAGAGCCTTTTGATGACTACCATTCGCATGATTGTTACGCAGATGCATTGCCCTTCTATCATCCGCCCTCCAATGGGCCACCGGCTACACACAAACCGCAAGAAACGCGACAGAGACGCTATCACTTTACACCGGTATCAAATGAGCGAGAGGTACCTCCCCGGCCGTGCCGGCCTAATCCCTTTGCATACTGCTACCACCTACAGGACCTAAACACATACATTGCACATAAAAATAATAATCTGCACACCACTGCACGGCGAACAATGTCATAGTAATCTGCACACCACTGCACGGCGAACAACGTCATAGTAATCTGCACACCACTGCACGGCGAACAATGTCATAGTAATCTGCACACCACTGCACGGCGAACAACGTCAGAGTAACTATAAATTGTAACACTTCAGCCAGTTGATGATCTTGTAAACTAAGATTGTTTATTTATATTATTATTAGTTAAAATAAAGCAGTTCAAATGTTCAGCCACGTTAATTTGTCGCGTTTGCACGGTGTATTGTACGTCCCGTTTCATTGTTTACAGTTCGAGCGAGCTACAAACAGCAATCAAAAATAGTCATAGCAATACTTCAATACATAAATTTAGGAGGCAAACTGCGAGTAATAAATAAGGATCGGATTTAATGCACTGTGCCCCAATACCGGACTGTGTCTTTTATTGAGATGTATTGCCGTGTGTTGGTCTGTGAAACGGTCCATGAGTACACACGCACGGTACATTGACGTTTTGATAGGGAAAACACTACTCTGCTCCGCGGCTGTGCGGCCTGCGGTAACAAGTACTAGCGCGGTGCCACAAGTGTGTGCTAACTAAACACAGGCTACAGCAGTTCACTTCTACGGCAGTTCTTAGAAGTGCTTATATTTTACAGTATAAGGGAGCTGACTAAGTGTTCCAAAATATTATGTTCTGTGCATCTTGATTCTTAGACTTTTCCCAACATATAAGCCCACCAGGGCTGCCTCTGGCGCATACTTTTTTAAACCCTCAAATAAACATTTGACCAAGGAGCTAAGTTTAATCCAACGGGTATAAAACTTCGACAGAATATAGGATATCCGATTAAAGTACGGTTGTATAAAAACTTCGGCAATCTTTGTGATATCCTACCAATGCACGCTTATCCCTAGCTACTGTCTTACTACTATCTTACTACTGCATGCTTGTCCTCTAGTCACCGGGTGTAAAACCTACGGCAGCATGTAGTGTACTAATGCGCGTCTAGTCTAGTATAGACTACTAATGCACGCTTATCCTCTAGCCACTGGGTATAAAAATTTCAGCAGTTTATAGGATAATGTAGCTGAAGTTTATTCTATTATAAATTCTTGGAATTACTCGCTCGGTCGCTTACTAAAACTCCTAAATGGACTCAGCGTGAGAAATTTTAGAGTTAGCGCAGTCTCGTGGTTTCCAGCAGTATACATTTTTAATTATCTCTCCTGAGCTACCCGTTTGAAGATAACTGTTAACAAACAGAGAGTTGACCCGAGTGCCTACAGAAATGTACATATCTGAATGTATCTTCACGAAACTCCACTTTATTATAATTATTTTGTTGCGGTAAAAGTTTACAATGAAATGATAGGAGTGTGTGAAATGTCTACTTTTACGTTCCCATTTTATAGGGGCGCCGTTTGTTTGTTTGTTTATTTCAGAAAACTTTACAAGAGAATGGAATTGAACGAACTGGGCCAGCACAAGTGGGCAGGTACTGTTTCGGGGTGAGTTCCAGAAGGGTTTCTAAAAAAAAAAAGAAAACTTTAATTTACTCCCATTAATTAATATGAACTTGCAGTTAAACTTTCCCACAACGAAGTCTAAACTCGATCTGTTCTATAATTCGCAACAATATACGTTCAAGCATCCGGGTTGGCTACTTGGCGGTATTACGGATATGGATAAACAGGCAAGCTGGATAAACAGGCAAGCTGGATAAACAGGCAAGCTGGATAAACAGACAAGCTGGATAAACAGGCAAGCTGGATAAACAGGCAAGCTGGATAAACAGGCAAGCTGGATAAACATGCAAGCTGGATAAACAGGCAAGCTGGATAAACAGGCAAGCTGGATAAACAGGCAAGCTGTATTTTAACAACCCCCCGATAAGATAGATCAGTACGAGCACTAGTGACCAGTGTAAAACTTGCGAACATAACGCATAGGACAGAACACCGTGAAGACTTCGTTACACAGTATTCCTTTCTGAAGGACTTGGCTAGGATTTTATTGAGTAGACTTCTTCTTCTTCTAGAAGATTTATACATTTGATGAGTGGTAATGGCTAGGTGTAAACGTAAGAGTTTTATAATACGCTTTACAATTCGTAGGTAGGTGTAAAATTCCTGAACCAAACAAAATATCATCGGAACTGGAAACACGGTTTTTACAAATACTTGACATTTGCTGGATTCTGACTGAACATAAATCTATCGATTATTTCTTATTTTCTGATACAAATCTACATACCCGTGGAATGTTCTCGTGCTACATGATTTTGATAACGCGGTACCTCTCGCTCGCATAATACCGCCGTAAAGTCTCATCTTGTGTGTGTGAGTAGCAGGTGGCTCATTGGGGGGAGGGAAAGGGGGTAACGGATCAGCTTAGTAATTATGTAAGTCTTCATGGGAGCCGGTAGTCGTAAAAACGCTCCGATTGCTCTTTGCCCCCTATTCTATAAAAAAAAGTCTTTCTAGTTATTTGAATAAGTCGAAACACAAAATTTGTTCCTTGACCTGTAACTTTGACGAATACATCTACCTCGGGCAACTATTGCAATTAGGTAGATACAACTTCTAGAAGGAAACCGATAGGAAGATACAGTTTAGTTGGCAGCATTCCGGAAGCTTCGTCACATTCTCACGTTCCCTATACCGCAGAGGTTCAAAAAAAAGTCTTCAATCAATGCGTGATGATCTACGGGGCTGAAACTTGGCCTCTTACTTTAGGACTGGTCCGCAAGTTTGCGGTAGCTCAACCCGCCATTGAACGTGCTATGTTGGGTGTTTCTCTGTCCGACAGAATTCGTGACGAAGTCATAAGGCAGAGAACTAAAGTATCCGATATCACGCGACGAATTGGCAATGGGCTAGTCACATACTCAGAAGAACGGCACCCATGTGCTATCTTGGCCTATACCAGTGAAGTTCTGGAGTGGAGGCCGCGTTTAGGAAAACGAAGTGTTGGTCGACCATTCACCAGGTGGGAAGACGATCTCCGTGCAGTAGACGGTCCGGGATGGATGCGAGTAGTATGAGACCGGTCGTCTTGGCGTTCATTGAAAGAGGCATACGTCTAGCAGTGGATCGATAAGGGCTGATAATGATAATGATGATGAGCGGTTTTAACAGCTGAACAAGACTATAGAGTATAGGCTTGAGAGTATTTGGTCAGGTGGTCTTGTAAGGTCAATATGAATATGTATTGATTGCCTCTGGTCTCTGGCAATGCAACGGTCCGACTAAGTCTAAATAAAGTTTGGTCGAGTAGCGGTAGAGTCAATAATCATAGGTGCTCCATTGCAACTGCGTAAGGACTTATTAACTTAACAACATTGGCAGTTTTTAACATAACTTTCTAAATTGTTTCATATTTCTCCTCCAGTGTAAGGTTTTTAATCTGTCATACATACGAGATATGCCTGGGTGGCTAGCTGGCAAGGAATCGTGGTTTTATTTTAGGATGCGTGGGACTTCGAAAAGCGTTGGGATTAATATATGTCTATGGTGTTATGGTACGTATTATAAATTAAAAAAATAAGGATAATATATATGTTTGTGAAGGTTAATTTGTTGAACTGATCCTTAAAGTCTCTTTTTCGTCTTCATACCACGCCTATATCATGTCTCCATATTCTCGTAACATATTGAGTATATTTTTGTAAAGTTATTTCGTCGTAATGATAAACGCGTAGACATAGATGTGTGAATGTATGTTTCTCGTTATAGTGTTTCTAAACGCATATAACTCTCGTTCTGTCGTTCGTATGTCTGGAGAATCTTCATTAAGTTTAGACAAGTCTAAGATTTCAGATCAGAGCAATAAGCGATAGAGTCGTCAAGGTCGATCGCGGATAATCGACTTATAATTGGTTTTAAGTAGTGACTCATTATGTTCTTCATTTAGGGTATTTTATTTATTTATTTTATTTCATTGATTCACCAACAACAATTAAAAAATTACTTATTACAATTTACACTATTTTCATGGTCAATTACAGGTATATACAGCATTAATAAAAGTATGTAACATATTTACAAGTTACAATTAAAACTTTAAAATTATGAATGTGAATTAAATAAATAAGAAAATTTAAAATTAATAATGTCAATATTGTGTCAATATAATAATAACATGATTATTCTGGAATACATTAACACATGCCCGAATAGTAAATTAGTAAATAAAAATGAAAGACAAACTTATATCAAACGTAAGGATACCAAGGGAAAAATTCGAACATCACAATTAGATTTCAAAATAAAATAAAATATTTAAATAATCGTTCTCATTCCTTTTTTAAAACTTGTTAGTTTTTCGTTAAAGATGTCTGCATTAGTTTTTGCCTGTAGATCGTTATAGTAAGCTATCATTCGATTCATGGGTGAAATCCTACATTTGTGCGTGTAAAATTACTACAAAATACTTTTGCGACTCGAAATCTGGGACTTAATCGCGGCACACTAATGGATAAAAGACAGAGAGTGTCGGGTGCAGACATGATTCCATTTACAATTTTGAACAATGTAATTGCGTCCGTAGCTACACGTCGCTCCTTCAATGACTGAAGCTTAAAATAATTACGTCTGGATTCATAGTCAAACGCAAATGAACATTGCTTTTCTTTGTAGGCTAAATATCTCGTAAAGCTACGCTGAACACCTTCTAACCTAGCCACATAAGTCTGATAGACGGGGTTCCAAATAGGAGAGGCATATTATGCTCAGGTCTAGCGTTTTGTAGAGATAGATCAACGTGCTTACGTTAACCTGCTATTTGCCAACCTTTTTCTGCTATGTCCAATGATATTGTATATGTTGAATTTAATTTGTACACATGCAACATGCCATTTTGTGCACACCACTTGAAAACCGAGTCCAGATCTTTCTGTATTAATTTTGTATCGTCAACATTTCTTACCAGTCGATATAACTTACGGTCATCGACAAATAATGCAATTCTGTAAGGTCATTTATAAACACGAGAAAGAGAATAGGACCTAAATGTGATCCTTGAGGATCACATTTAGGATCCTGAGGTACGCCTGAGACGGCTTCATAAGGCCTAAAGATAAAGCCACTGGCAGTTATTCTTTTAGTTCTATTCTGGAGATGTGATTGTATCCATTCAAGCAGTCTGCCATGCACTCCGTAGTTGCTGAGTTTTGTGATGAGATGCTTATGATTAACCTTATAAAATTATTAAAAATGCACACAGAGGACGTCCTTTATTCTACCATTTAACTTCATTTTCACCGCTACCCATAGGTCCTCAATTTCACATTCGTAATCTGTCTCGCGCCTCGATGTTAGTTTCTTGGATACGGAAATAAGTGTGCCTCTGCCAGATTTTCCAGACAAATAAGTAGAGTTTCAGTCGCGTCTACAGATAATATAGGCATTTGTGAAAAGTTTGCTATCGTTTATTCTAATCAGGTTTCCGTGGCCACGGATATATCATAATTATGTTGCAAACTGTTTATTCTGATATCGTGTAGTTTAGTTTTCATAATCTAAAGTTTTGATAGTAAATGTTGAATTTTACAGTAGAAATTACGGTCTTATTTGGTTAAGTGTAATCACGGCCACTTTATAGCTTTTTCAGGGGGTAATGATTTTGGATATGAATAGCTGGTGACTTGTCATCTGTCCTTATTAAGATTCATCCATTTCTTATCCATATATATTTAATGTTCTTGTCTTTGGCTAGAGGTCGTGTTTGCTCATGGAGGCTTTTGTAGTATGGTGAAAAGTGTTCTGAGACAAAAACTCGATTTTTATTACCACCGTAGCCTAAATGAGAGGAGTTAAGTTTTTCGTCGGATTTCTTCTTGTTAAATTCCGTAACAGCTGCTATAAAGCTGTCTCTAGAATTTGTGCCTCTCAACTTAAAGACTACAGCCCTTGGTCAGTTAGATTTGTCGTCCACTTTTCTTAATCTCGTACAGAAAATGATGTCTTTGGTATCTATAGGGCAAGACACTACAGAACTGAGTTCTTTTAGTACAAGAGGCAACTTTTCGAGTCAGCGGTCGAATTTAGTGAGTGTATCAAACCGTTGGGCCGAGGGTACTTAGGCAACTAATTTGAAATTTAAGTATATATCTTGTGCCTTGTATTTGAAGTTTGACAACGCACTATCAGCTGCGAGATGGTCAAAGTCGCATTGAAAACAACCAGCACTAGTAGGAAAGTCACCCTTTGTACAGTTTACACTTTAGTTTATATTTACAAGGGAATATAACAAGTAAATATCACTGTTTATTGTATTTAAATATGAAACATTCACTTGTCTAATTATCAAAGCTCGTTAGACTCAGCACTCAGCATCGTAACATAAACTCTGTTGTTGGCTTATCTTTAAATATTTTTCATAGGTTCCGGATGTAGAAGACGTGTGATTGGGCTACGTGATAAAGAATCGGCGTTACGGTTTGTTTTACCCTTTTTGTGAATTATGTCATAATCGAATTTCTCGAGTTTCAAACGCCACCTAACTAATGTCCAACTCGGATCATTAATATTAAATAAGCACTGCAGGGGCTTGTGATCTATTAAAATTTTAAATTTCCTTCCGTACGAATACGGTCTAAAGGTATTTGTACCAAAGATGATCCTGAGACTTTCTTTTCAGTCGTTGAATACTTGCCTTCAGATTTGTCTATTGTGCGCGATGCGAATGCAATTGGAAGATCTTTATTTCTTTCGCCTTGTGATAAGATCGACGAGATGACATAATTCGAAGTGACCTTAGTTAAAATAAATGTTTATGTAAAATCAGGATATTGTAAGATAGGCGCTGTATGTTATTTTATATTTTAACGAATCGAACCCTTCTTGTTGTTGACAATGCCATGAAAACTTCGTATCATTTTTTAATAAGCTTGTCAAGGGTTTTGTTATATGACAGAAGTTATTTGTTTAAATGATTGTTAATTTCTTCCTCGTTTTCTAACCGCAATATTTCAAGAGTGATTTTGTTAATAGTTTTTTTGATTGGATAATCAATTTCAAACATTATTTCAAGTATTATTATTATTAAATCTGGAATTATTATAACTACATTTTTACACTGTAATAAGGTCTTACCTTTTTGCAATATCTGCAAAATACCTGATTGTAACTATTGACATTAGTATCATATTCGCGAGTGTGAATGTCACGTTTTATAACGTTACGACAATCTGACTGTGAATGACCAATAAGTTACACTTTTTACAAACTTTTAACTTGTTCACAAAATTTTTACTGAGATTTATAATTTTCTCTTATTCTGTGGCTATGTTAATAGCGGCATTCTGAGTTTCAGAATATCTACATCGCACAATGTTGCTTATGTTGGAATACAATCCTAATCCTTCATCCATGACTGTACGACCCGCTAGTTCCTTTTTTTAACGGGTCAGAATTATGAATTTCCGACTGTAGACTGGTGAGACAAGTCTCAACCCACAGTGCAAATTAAGCTACGGTTCCCTTTGGCCATGATGGCTATAACTGTAAATCCAGAAGAATGTGATTGTAATGTTTTCTTTCCCGAAATTCTGTTTAAGGAAATCTTTAAGACTATCAAAAAAGTTTGTTAGAGCAAGCTATTTGGGCTTTTCCACCTATCTTAGAAATAATATATTTGATTCTGGTTCTGAGGCTAAATTTATGGCATTTCTACATTTCGTAAGGAATTCAGGAAGAGTTCTTCATTCTCCGTTATAAGTGTTTATAAAACTACTAAGGACCTGTATGGGAAATGGTTTTGGATTTGGAGGTATGGGTATAGCTTTACCCTCGCCTTTGGTTTTCATTATGGTTTAAATAGATTAAAATAATAGGATGAAAAGTACGTATAATAACTGCACGAGTATGGAAATAACACAAGATAGATTATTCTACTCCTGTGAGTAGTTATTATTACTGTTAATATGAAGCACTCGGTGAACATTTGCGCAGCTGCTGCAACTGGAACGGTGTGACGATAACCCGTAGAGACCCGAGGATGGCGCCTGTATATTGGCGTAATTACCATGTCGATGCGTTGCCCTCCTTTTCCTACCCAATAGGCCACCGGCACAACAACATGAAACGCGACACCGTAGGTTGCACTATACGGTGGCATCAAGTTAGCGAGAGGTACTTCCCCGGTCATACCGGCCCCATTCCATTGCATGCACTATGTATGGCATTACCTCCTCCTATGAAGCATGGCACTACCTCTTCCCAACCGCTATTACGGGGTGAGTTCCAGAAGGGTTTAAAAAAAAAAAAATTCGATGGAAATTGGATTTACGCCTTGAACACAGAACTTGTAGTTAAAAAATATGAGTTGTGCTCGAAAAGCATCGTGAATTTTGAATTTTCGCGTTTTACGCATATTCAAATTTCAATTTTTTTATGGCGTTATATTGTACATATGTCATTTTGAATGTTCAGTTAATTTTTGACAGCTGCTTTGCTTGCACGTGTTTTGGTTCGTCTTCTATTTCTACTTATTCAAAAAAATTAAGTGCGCGGATGCATTTCGAATGTTGACTGTGGCAAACGGAGAAGCTACTTTGGACAAAAGCCACCTTTACTTTACCGGTGGTACAAAACGTTTTCAGAGGGCCGAGAGGATGTGAACGACGAAGAACGCGCCGGACGCCTGAACAACAGACGAAAAAATTGATGAAGTGAAGAAAATTGTATTGGCTAATCGTCGAATCATCGTTAGAAAAATTGCCGAGGACCAGGCATATCGATTGGCTCGTGCCATTCGATTTTAATCGATAATTTGGGCATGAGAGGGGTCGCCGACTTGTACGCGACTTCTTGGCCAAAAGCAACACACTAATGATACCGCAGCCACCACATTCCCCAGATCTGGCCCCAGTGAGTTTTTCTTCTTCCCGAAACTGAAAAGGTCCATGATAGGACGACGCTACGCCACGATTGACAAGATAAAGACGGCATAGAAGGAACTGAACAAGATTTGTATCTTATTGATGATATATATATATATAAATGATTTTTGAAGTGCTTCGTAGATTGGAAAAGACGTTGGCACACGTGTGTAATATCCCAGGGGGATTGCTCTGAAGAAGAGAAAATAGATATTCACGAATATATCAATAATTTTTGAAAATACACAAACTTTGCGGTACTTTTTGAATACACTACGTATGTGCCTACAACGAGTGTAAACTAAATCTGCTATATAATTGTATAATTTTATTAAAGAAAAATGATATTGTATCATTCGCAACAAACGTTTATAGTCAAGAAAAGGCTCAGGCTGCTCGTTTGCCGTCTTATTCCATAAAAAGGAAGCTGTTATAAAAATATTCTGAAGCATCCAATCTAGGTACTATTTTATTATAGAATAGCAGAGGATAGAAAATATTTATTCAGTGCTAAATCTGGATCTGTCTTCTCTATTTCTTAATAGTTCATAATATAAAAGGATGACACGACAATTCGGATAGTAGTAGGAGTAACAAGTGAGTTATAAATAATTTAAGTGTTATCATAAAATTACTTCAATAATAATATTTTTGTAAGAGGTAGTGCCATGTTGCATATACATCCTCCTGTAGAACAGGATTGGGCCGGCACAACCGGGGAGGTACCTCTCGCTAACTTGATACCGCCGTGAAGTGACACCTACAGTGTCGCCTTTCGCTTGGTTTGTGAGTAGCTGGTGGCCCATTTGGGGGGGGGTGAAAAGGAGGGCAACGAATCGTCATAATTATGCTGCTGGTCATGGGCGTCAGTAGTCGTTGAAGATTCTGATTGCTGGTTTGTCCCCCTATACTATAAAAAACAAACAATGGACTGAAAGCTTGCAAACAAACTAAATTAAACATAATAAACGTAATTTTTAAAATAAAGATATAATTTGGAATACATTTTTGTGATTTGCAAATAGTCCAGCTTGCTACTGCAAAACTGGAACGATGAAACACTTCAGCTTATTACATTTAACATCATTGCAGACCTTTATGGTGACAAATTGTCCAACAAAAGATATTTAACAAACTTTGTAAGAGTGTGTTTCAATTAATAATGGAGAGAAAAATGTGATGAAACTCCCGGAACATTCATTATCCCTAAGCTCTTTAACACGCGATATCTCCGGGGAGTCGTGAGGGGGGGGGAGGGGGAAACGGCCATAATCTTGCATATACTCATTTTCTGTTTTCTTTAATCTTACTAAAGATGACTACAATATTTAATGGATACTACTTTCGAGTATAATTCTAACATATTGTCCATATTGTCAAAATACTCGTAGGTACTGGCCCATTAAGAGGGGAGAAGAGGAGGGCAATGCATCGGTATAGTAATTATTTGGATGTTCATGGGCGTCGGTACCCATGAAAAGACAACGATTTCTCGTTTGCCCCCTATTCTATGTAAAAAAAAATATAATGTAAATTATTTTTACGTACCTGTCTAATTTATAATTCTTTATCAATACAGTAAAGCTGAGAGTCGAAAGTAAGTATACGGATAATATTCGAGAAAAAGTGGGCTGTAAATATTTAGAATCGATAACAGAAAATGTGCCAACATATTTTTTTATATTTATTATTATTTATTATACGTCAGTGAATGAAAAGTTCCTTTATTCGCGGACACGTAATTAATACGAAGGAAAAGGTGTACATCGGTTGGGCTTCCTGCCGAGTCGTAGATGACATCGAGCTCGCACGTTGCACACAATGTCAACAATGCGGTCACAGCGCAAAGTTTATCGTCAAAAAGATCCCTGCTGCAGCCTCTGTTCCGGCTCACATAACAGCGCAGATTGTACTAAAAACACTTAGAAAACTTTAAGCCCGTCTGTGGGAGCTCCAAGCGATATATAAAAGCAACTGGTCGCGTTACTGGCTCGCCCGACTGTTCAGAGTATGAATCAAATTTGGAAAGCCTTATTTTAACAACCCGATATGGATAGATTAGTTGTAAGACAGTTAAACCTTCATTATAATAAACTTTCATTATTTAAATTAGAAAATATCTCATTTGATTATAACTTGGACATCGCAGTTGTTCAAGAACAGTATCAAAGCTAGACTGTAACATCTAAAATCATATAAATTAATGATCAACTCCGGCCGGTATTTATACACCGCATCCAATTTCCAACCGCGAATTCACCGTGACGGCTTTAAATAATATATACACGCGATATTACTCTACTTTTACAAGTTTACTTAGTGAGTCATTACTTCCTGATGTATTAAGGTTATGCGAATGTTAGTCATGACAATAAAACTACTGTTACGGATTTTATCGCGGTTTAATAAATTATTTATGTAGCCCGACGTATCAGGAGCTTAACAGCAACTATGGTCACGGGTGGCTGAGATGACAGATGTCCTGATGTACCAAGTTTTTGAAAGTACCCGAAGAATTATAATTTTATTTGTTCCGATTACTTTTCTTACTATTAAGCATATTACGTAGAGAGTCTCGAAGGGCTCGACACAAAGTAAAAAAAATTACAAAGCGGACCGTGATCTAACAAACAATACCTGCCAAACTTCACTTACAGAATTCCGGACGACTTGATCAGGTTACCGTGCCGCTGTCTTGTTAGCAAAAAGTAAATCGTTAAAAAAACTTTGCGAAAAGGCAGCAGGAAATTAATACATAAACTAGACAAGAAACCATGATACGAAACAAAATCATACCGTCCTATGACTTTACTTCTCAATATAGTTAAATTGCTAGGAAGGCACACTGTAAATCACAGGCGGGGTCACACATCATAATCAACAATACGGTTTTATTACCGGGCGATCTAGAATAGACGCCGCCATCTTAGCCAGGAGAACATTCGACCCGTCAGAAGCTAATTATGTTGTATAAATATCTCTTGCTATATCGAGTGCATTTGATAACGCCTGGTGGCCAATGCTGCTTCTCAAATTAAGAAACAGGGGAAATTATTCGAATATTTATTCCTAGATATATTTCTACTCCATGAAAGACATAAAAAAATTGCGGCTCGGTTACTTTTCATGCACGAAAAATTTGACTCGAGATGCCCACAGGGCTCTGTATATATAATACTTGTGGAATATAGGATTTGAAGATTTTTTTTCTTTACCTCTTCGGGAATTATGTACTTTAATAGGACACGCGGTTGACACCCTTTTGTTAGTCAAACATGTGTTTTAATTTAATATCGAAATGGGGAAAAGGATATCGTTTACGCACCGCACAAAACCTCCCAAATTATTTTAAAGTGCTGACTACAATTACCTCCATGTATTAAATTTAGCGGTGTGTCGGTTAAACGTAAGGAAACCCTTACATCTTTAGGTTTAATATTATAAAATATATTTACCTTTTTAGAACATACCGTACAGGCTGGAGTAAGGGCTACCAACATCTCGTGCTGAACATGGGCCTGTACCTTTAAAGACCCTAAAAATAATATACTTGGCAGCATGTGTACCTCTCCAGTTTGGGTGGATAGGGCTGCAAAGGCGCGGCGCGTCGAAAATTACTACCAAGTCAGAGGCTATCATTGTTATTTTTACGTAAAGTCTACCGCACGGTTAGTACGGAGGCCCTAGCAGTTCTTACTGGAGTATTACCAGTTGACCATGAACTCCAACGCCGTGCCGCCATGTACTGTAAAAACCTCATCAGCCCAGACTTTTTAATACCGCAAGACAGACATATTACCACTCAATAATTACTCAGCCACTCAAGCACGATGGACTAACACAGGCAAAGGCAGTCATCTATAAAATTTTTCCCCTGTGTGCTGGAGCGACTATAGAAAAACTGGTTAGAAGTCGATCACTGCATTGTACAGTGTCTTACGGCTCACGCCAATTTTAGAAGTAAACTGTTTTGTTTCAAACTAAGAGGTGGTACACCTCTCTGTGACTGCTCGCTTGAGGCTGAGAATTATGAACAAACCGCACATCACATACTGTGGGAGTGTCTCCTTTGGCAGAAGGAGCGAAATGTAATGCTTAATTAAAAATATATACGAAATGTTACGGGTGTAATTTCTTTCAAACAATTTTCCTATAAATATTACTGGCAGCAGAGAATGTAACGTAATAAGCCCCAGTTGATAATTAAATATAACGAGTAGGCAATATGTGTTACGCATTTATATCTCCGTGGACCACAGCAGCGGGGCTTCACCTGGCTCTCCTTTATGACTGTTTACGTCATTGCAATCCCGTACTGTTTCCGTTTGGATTAGGGAGGGAACTGGCAACACTTCTTACTCATACTGTTTATTCTCTTATTAAATTCGTTGCGGACAATACAGTTTTTAGGATTTTTTCGGGCTCCCTGTGATTATATCAAAGGGTCACAAGTAGTGCTGTTGTGATCCTGGTTGTACAGGAGTAGCAGCGGCAGAAAAGTGTTGTGGGCCAATAATAATAATATGCAAATCAAAATTTTCCTATAAATAAAATGAACAAGAATATGACAAGTTAAAAGAGAGACAGCTACAGACGTACCGATTTACGATCTTGAAAATGAAGAAAAATAGTAGTAGTCTTTACATAAATATTGTAACAAAGGCAGAAAATATTATTTAAATTGCAAATAACGCTTATTACTTTCACAGTCTGTTGGTGTAACACACAAGTGTAAGACAATTAAAAATATAAAAAGCTCATTCGGAAGGGTCTCCGTCGGCTGCAATGCAGTCTTTTAAGCTTTGAGGCCAGTTGTCAATAGAAGTGCGCAATCTCCCTTGGGGAATACTTTACTGCCAATCGTGTGGATTGTTTTAGGGATACCAAATTATCATGGCGTTTAGAGCAGCGGATTAAGGTCGGGACTTGACGATACCTTCTGATGAAGTCCGAGACGTCCGCTTCCGAACAAGACTGCGTGGACCGGAGCTGTATGACTCGGTGCCGACCCTTGTTGGGAGGACCATACTTGGTTATTGAATATGGTGTTATCAAGGGGCTTACTTTCTCAAGAAATTCTACCTTCTCAAGAATGGTATCCTTAATATACCTGATTCCTTTTTCACAAGAATATGGCTCAGTTAGTTCTTCATAGCTAATACCCCACCAAAGCCTTACGGAAGTCGGATAATGCCCAAGTTGCAATCTAGCGAAAACTACGTGGACGGTCAGACTTTTCTCAGTCACAAACAGAGGAAGTCTCGTTGTACCTATTAAAAGCCTGTTACACGAACATTTGACTAATACCAAGTGAATGGAGAGTTTTAAAAATGCATTTTGCTTCATCATACCTTCTTTGTGTAATGCAATCACAGCGATTCAGTTCTTTTTAACACCCCACTCTATTTTAATGTCACAAAACATTGTACAATATTGACATTGGATCTAGAATGAGAAGACGCAATAAACAATCGTATAAAAATGACACTCCAAATTCAAATGTATTTTTTTTATTGTAACGGTGTTTATTGCTGGCCACAAAGCATTACCTTAAATTAATTTTCATATAAAATATATAATAATTTTATAATAAGGCTTTAATTTCACAACTAAATTATTATATCATTGGACAACTTAAATACATATTAAAAGCAGAACATTTCATTTTAAAGGATTAACAGTCATGATATCGAGTATATATCATATTACCAGTAAATAATAAGCACTATTTTAGGAGGAAAGGAGAGCTACGCACATGCCTTACAATAATGCAGATGTCTATGGACGTTGGTACTCCATTTGGCTGATGGTTAAAGGCTCCGATTGCTCGTTTACCCTCTTATACCATAAAACTTACTGTTATTTCAATTTATACATAATCATATTAAAAACTACTGGGTTATTGCCTACCTGACCAAATTTACTTTAGGTGGTCAATCAATATTGGCCTTGGTGTGGGACATAATATATCTTTGGGAGGGCGAAGGGGGCAGCCCCCTCCCAAAGTCATGAACATGAGATATATGTTTAAGTCAGCGCCCGGGTAGCCCATGGATAAACGGGGCGGATCGCTAGTCAAATATTAATTTTCGATCTGTTACCAGACATCATAATGACAAGTAAGGGTGATTGTAATATTCGGATATTACAATTTATATAATACTAATATTGTCACACGGATAATTAATATGCGAGCAGAAGCTGGTTTAAATTGGATACGTGTAGGTATAAGGTTTTAGCTAGAGGTGGAGCTATGCTGCATTGCAGCCAATAAGCCGGCACAAGTACCTCCCGTACCTCTTAAACGTACGAAAGTTTTCGGTAACATGTAGGAAGGGGGGGGGGGAAGGTAGACAGGTTACACATCAGCATACAACATGTGTGTGTGTTGACATTTGTAGTTACATAGGCTATACCGGTAGTCGCCAAGAGGCACACTGATAGTTGTAATAGCAATAAATAAAAAAATCTACGATGTTTGTATGTCTATACAGACTGACTGGTGATGGATGACAGGCTCATGAAGCGAGTCATTTTCATATCTGCAGTATGGGTATTAATTACTCGATTCTCATCCAAATTATGTAACCATGTTATGAAATAGTCCCTTTGGCTTCTTTCAAAGTTACTTTACGTATCTTTTCAATATAATATATTCTTTTAACTATCTTCTTATGTTTCCACGCTAATCTGCTGTCGACTGTCCGGCTGTAACACGCTGATGATGCTCTCTGCGTTATCCAAGTAGTTGCGGATACCGCGGCGTTACGTTGTTACATGCCGTTTAGATTTTACGAGGTCCGACATTAAATCGGGCCGTTCCGAACTTGCAATGTTTAAGTTTTACGATCCCAGATGGAACTGGAAGATTCCATTGCGGAAGTTGTTGATAATTTATTACAAACATCGTTGTTATCGGACTTATGAACCGGCCAAGTTCGGCTATGTTACAATCATCATCAGTCCTTCATTTAAGTCTTGTAATGGGCTCTGGTAAACTCAATCTGGTAAATCACATCTCTATCATGGCTCAGGCCTATTTCGTGGCGGGGTATCAGTAGACTGGGGAGAACCCGGACGTCTCGGGCGATGATATTTGAGCGCCGTAAAAGCTTCTTAGTATCACGCTTAAACAGTGCTTAACACTCCGAGGAATCATTCACGCGACTTTGCTTTTGGTTAACAGTGAGCAAACACAGCTCCCATCACGCGCACGCTTTTTCATTCGCAAATGTTGGTGTAAAGTATTAAAAACAGAGGAAATGCTTACCATCTCTGATATCTGCCGCAACTCTAAGCGACGATCATTCAAAACGATTTTTGGAATATTTTCGATCCAGTCCAGATTCGTGACTCCATTTGGATGGCCAGACCTTTTAGCGTCTCCGCAGCTCTGCCTCCCATGTTTATAATCAGTTACCCAGGTGTGAATTGTACTCAATGCAGGAGCAGTATTACCTAAAATACTGTCTATCTTGACTTTAATCTGGGTTGCTCTTTTCCCTTTTAAAACGTAAAATTTTATCACCGTTTTTTTTCAATTTCGTTCCTATCCATTGTTGAGAAAATTTACGGCACAGAAAGTTCTAGGTCCCTTCACACAAATTCTATCAGTTCGAATAAATTTAAATTTGGCGTCCATTTGCAGTACTTAATGCATTATAAAGATAATGTATTCCGTCAGTTATCTTTGCTTTTGGAATAAGAATTACTCGAAGCATATAGTTTCTTTCTGTACGTTAATTTATAGAAAGATAAAAATTGAAATCACGTGTCTTTTACTTTTTAAGCGGCTCACTGAATAACGAACAAGTATCTTTTTCCGGTTCTTACTATTCCTTAAGTTGGTTTTTGTCTCTACGTGAGATACGATAACCAATTTACAACCACCAGTTTACAGATAAATTAAACCCGGTTGGTGACGCTGAGGCCTGTATATCACTAAATTCGATTTGCTACCCAAGAGAGCGTTACATAACTTTGAGCGTACCTTTTTGTAAGACAGGGTAAGGACCGCAAGGTTGCGGACCTCAAGTAGTACCTCAAGTGCTAGAATTTAACATTTTCAATGATAAAGAAACCAACTAATTTCGTCTTCATAATAAAATTAATATTCATTCCAAGGCTGTATTTCATGGAATTCATTGACAATCACGGATTCCAGCGAATATCGGGGAAACCAAAAGTTGGATAGACGCTCGGCGGCTTGCTCAGTAATTATGTACGTAGTATTTCTTGCTTCATACCAAAGCCACTTCGAGCTTAATGATCTGAACAATGAATAAAACACAAAGTGAAAAAAATAAATAGTTAATTGTATGAAGTTTCTTACGTACTTTAGTACTTTCACTGTGGATAATGTCATTGTTTGCGCAACGAATTAATTTAAACTGTCTGCTCGTGGTGTAGTGGTGAGCGAGTTCAACCATGGTCGTGAGCTCCTGTGTTTGAGTCCCGGGTCGGACCAAAGTCTTATTGAGATTTTTAAAATTACTAACAACAGCCCGAAGTCAGTAAGTTGACGGTGTTACGGACCTGC
>JAFELO010000994.1:146552-156883 GCA_017140195.1 Eumaeus atala
ATATTATCTGCACTGCTGTGTAGCTATATGTTATATTATCTGTACTGCTGTGTAGCTATATGTTATATTATCTGTACTGCTGTGTAGCTATATGTTATATTATCTGTACTGCTGTGTAGCTATATGCTATATTACGTGCAAGCCCAGTGCTCATGGGACGACAGACAGATCATCAGCTGTACTCTGCAATTTATCTAAATAAAATTAAGGTCCATTGCTATCTATAATCTGAAAATTAAAGAAAACATTTAAATAAGATTTTAACCTACCCACTTGTTACATTTATATAAATAAAGATGTTAAACTACGTCAAGAGTGGATCTTTTTTGTTAATCGAAAAATTAAGTGGAAGTGACAGTGTAAAAATGTGAAAAGGCGCGCTCGGTTGGTCCGGGCATGTGAAAAGACTGGCAGATGAGAGATAAACAAAACATGTATACAACGTGAATGTAGAAGGCTATAGGTACAGGGGAAGACCAGGATACCCAACGATATACGCTATGTATAGTTACGTTGTATATACCTTATTTTTTGTTGACGCGGGGAAACGAATTTACGTGCTTTCACTGATCCTGCGTGGGGTCCACTGGTGCGTGGGGTCCGCGGCACATTATAGTGCCGAATACCCACACAGACTTGGTGAGGTGCCCCGGAACAACAAATCATCAGGGCACCTCGACGGCTAGTCAGCCCCATATGGGACCAACGCCGCCTCCATAACTGGAGGTGTCCCGCACCACAGGACAATTACACCAAATTTGGGACAGTGCAAGGGGATGAGGTTCCCATCTTCACTCCTAGCCCAGTGCGCCGCCTCCTTTTGCTCTTTCGTCCCCTCTTATATGATAAAGAACAGAAGGAGGAGCCGCACTTTGTACCCCTCTTATATATGTCATATAAGAGGGGTACAAAGTGCGGGTCCTCCTTCTGTTCCTTAGTTCCATTTTCTAATAAGAGGGGTACAAAGAGCAGCCTCGGTTCAATTGGCTTCGCCCAATGTGTCTCGATTCAGCCCAGGCTACTGAGCCCCTCCGCCACGACAAGGCTTGAACCATGGTGAGGACGTTCTATAATCCCTATTGTAATCAAGTACTGTGCGAAAGTGTCAACTGTCAACGCGGTCGGCGTTAAGGTATTGAGAGAACAATTAGTTTGGAAGAAACAAGCGTGTGAAAAAGTTATGTGTAGTAATGAGGAAGTCGTAGGTATAGAGTCGCTACAAATACCCATAGTGATAAACTAGCCAAAATTTGAAGATGATAGTTATTTCAGATAGGTTTCCATCTTATCCTCGAAAGGAAATCTTTAAAGAATTTTTCCTTCCGCGGACCGTCCTCGTGTGAAGTGTTGCATTTTATTTATTTCGCTGGCCGGACGCTCATTTTAGATAACGTCACTCACAGGTCCAGCGCGCCCGACAGATGTCCGAAGCCACGAAACGAGCGCTTTACATGCGCAATAAATTACTGGTAGTGTTGTTGCTGTATTGCTGCCGAACCAGGGCACGGGCTAGGTGGTGTGACTCACAAGTACCATGTACCAAATTACAAAATACCTGTAAGAATCCCTTGGTCCATTGGGGGGATGAAATGAAGGTTAACGAAGTACTAAAAGCAGCCATCTATTATTGAATTGTCACCATAATGTTATTTAATTCAAATGCTTATGACCATGTGGATGTAGGTCTTGTACACATTTAAATGATTATTGATATGATTTTGAATTGTTAAGTATGGTTCCGATAATTGTATTGTTAATATTCATCTATTTCTCATCCATGGAATATATAATTATTTATTTATTGATTATTATTTAAAATATAATACTTTAAATAGATCTTTACACTAAAAACTTTTTTAGTTAAGTCTCCTTTGTGCACTAACTACACTAAGTAAGATTACAGATGTTTACTTAAAAGATTAATGCAACCCCGCTTTTCAACTGGATCAAAGTAACTGACTCATCTTTATTATCTTAGTTTTGCGAGATTCGCGTAAAGAAAATCGAATCCAGTTTGCTCTTAACATTTTTTTGACAGTAGATTTTGTTGACGTTCAAAGATTATTGTTTATAATTATCCTAGCGACCCGCCCCGGCTTCTCCCGTGAATTACATGGGTGGGCTTGCTAACTTAACGAATTAAACACCAACACCTGCTTCGGGAATTGTTTTATCTATTAGTGATAACCGTATGAAAATCCGTTTAGTACATTCCGAAAAAATCGATAGCACTTGGGAACTTTGCTTTATAACATGTACGAGTATAGATTTTGAATAAAAACACTTTAATTTAATTACATTACATTTAGTTACATTGGGCACCACGCATTGTTACCCTTTACGTTTATCAGTTTTCCTGGTCATAATTAGAAATTCTAAGAATTAACTAGAATTTTAAGAATTACATTAATTAAATTTTAGTAGCACATAAATTAATTTCCTTATTGTAAGTCGAATGGAAAATTCATTTTTTTATTTAAGACTACTTCGTTTCCGCAATAAAACCTACTTGTGCAATAACAATTGATTGGAATTTGAATATGCGAATACCTTTTACGTATTACTTTGCACAGGTTAGTAAAAATGTTTTAGTACACTATACGTACACTATATGTACACTATATGTATAAAACTCTCCCGTTACTGAGTGACTGACAGACAACGCGCAGCTGGAACTGCTGCACCTAGAAACTTCTAATTTGGTACAGGGGTCCTATTAATGATGTAAGTGAGCACTAAGAGTACTAGAAATTCAACCTCTACGAATGCGAAATAGGGGGTGAAATAGGGGGTGAAATAGGGGGTGAAATTTACATAAAGTACAACCAATGTATGCGTATGAACGCATAAGAACGGTTTCAGATAATATAATCGGCATTTTTATGGCCTGTCGCGAGGAAGGATATGCTTGTGAGACTCACGCGGTGAAAGCCAATTTAAAGCATTTGCACTGCGCGCGGGAAAACTTTAATAAAAATATATTTTGTATGCTATGTGCCGTCGCACTTGTAGCCGATACGTTCTACTCGTGTGGGTTGTATTTGTCGGCAGTAAAGTCTGGGGTTATTTTAGGCACGTTCGCTCGAAATTTTGACACTTCCTGAGAATTTTTTCATGGATTGAAATATAGATTTAGGGCTAAATACACATCGCGCTATTTGTGTGAGAGACGGACTAGGTGAATGTATACTATACTATATAAATTGATTCTCAATCTGTTCAGGACTTTCTATTTACAGAGTGTTGTCCGAATTGCGACAATGTAAACAGTTACTGAAGAACCTTAAATTTTAGTTTGTGGGTGCACATTTTTAGGGTGTGGTGGCAAATTTGGGGAAAGGAGAGCAACGCCGGCAAAGTAATCTTGCAAATATTCATTGGCGTCGGTAGTCCTAAAAAGCTCCGATTTGTCGTCGTCCCCCAATTCGCTGTACTGTTAGATCAGGTGATGGTCGTCATATCTCCCCTCCTCGGCAAATAGGATAGTCCCAACATCCGTGATGAGCCGTCGGTTTAATCTTGTTCGTGCCGTCGCAGGTAGGTTCTGGAGAGAGGTTTTAATACTTAGCTCACGTTATTATTTACTTCAGTGTCATACAACATGTTACTGGTTATTATTTACTTCAGTGTCATACAACATGTTACTGGTTATTATTTACTTCAGTGTCATACAACATGTTACTGGTTATTATTTACTTCAGTGTCATACAACATGTTACTGGTTGACGACCGCGATCATTATGTTCAGAGTGAGACCAAAAAGATAAAGAACACCGTCTGGGCTCGATAATTTGACAGGTCGACATGTCAAAGTTATTTGAATACCGAGGCATTATTATTCTAGAATAATAATACCGTCCCCAATGAGGTAGTGCCAGGCTGCATAGGAGGAGGAGCCATGCATGTTGCATGACTCTACATCCTCCTATGCAACCTTATGCTGACTTGATACCGGCGTAAAGTAACAGCGTCGCTGTCGCGTTTCATGTGGTTTTTGAGTTGAATAGTAGAGTAGAAGGAGGGGGGTATGATAGTAGGGCAACGCATCTGCGTAAAAATGCATGCGAATGTCCATGGGCGACGGTGGTCATCAAAAGTATCGGGTTTCTCGTTTGCCCCCTTACGCTATAAATCAATATTATAAAGTAATATTTACACCTCAAATTTCCTCGGGAAATGATACATTCATTTCACGAGGAAATTTCAACACATTCCAATCCCGGAAAATGTAATGTGTTCTCAGAATCTGAGAAACATTTAATAACAGTTGCCCGACCTGGGGATCGAACCCAGGACACCACGCTGCTAACGGTCTGAACGGGCGACACCCGCACCGTTACGCTAGAGGCGACTAATATAAGAAACGGGAAAATTAAGTACATGAACACAAATAGTACAAGGCCGTAGGGCAAATGAGTCTACGTAATAACAATTCCGTCCCTGTTATTAGGGCGGATGTATTAGTCAGCACAAAACCCGAACGAAACTAACTAATCCCCGTGAAATGAACCTGCATCTTTTATCAAATAATTAAGACATTACTCTTGGAACTGTTTTATTTTTTTGTGTGAATCGTTCAGATTTAAAAGCACTTTTATTTTAGGAAAGAATACTTTTACACAATACTGCCTTAACGGACAAATGAAGGGCAACAAAGACATAACAGAATATAATATGCTCTGTTCTATTTTTGTTGTCTGAATTTAGACATATTATTAACCTTTTTAGGGTTCCGTATCTCAGTAAAACAGCGGCACCTTTATAGTATCACATTTCTATCTGTCTATCCCTGTTCCTCTGTCAATACCTTTTTCTCGAGAATGGAAGGTGTAAGATGTAAATTTCATCGATCATAGTCGCCAGTTTAGAACCTGTTGATTAAGGGGACATCCCTCACTATATAGACTTTGGTCCGTCGCAATGAACCTTGTGTCGAAACCCATCTAAGAGCGGACAGAGGATATTAAACTTCCTCAATACCGATATAATCCTCCTGAGTAACTTGCGACGTCGGAGCTCAATCCGAAGTATATATTGTTTGATCACTTTCAGGCGAATCGCCTTCTAAATATACAGACCCTTATTGTGACACTATATTGCTACGGCGTGTGTCCAGCAGTGGATATCTTCGGTGATGGTGATAGGTATGGCTATTCAGGGGTACACGTTATCTCCACCACGGTGTAAGCCTAGTCATAGCGGTGGAGCTCAGTAGCATGAGTGAACCACGGCAAAACCAAAATTGAACCGAAGAGGGGACTTCTCTTTGTACCTCTCTTATTGGAAGAGGGGACTAAGGAGCAGGAGGAGAAGCCGCTCTTTGTGCCCCACTTATAAGAGGAGGGGACAAAAGAGCAAAATGTGGGGGCGTACTTGTGCACGGGCCAAGGGGCGAGGATGGGAACCTCAGCTCATCGCACTGTCCCAAATTCGGTGGGGTTATCCTATGGTGCGGGACAACCTCATTTATGTAGGTGGCGTGGGCCCCTTAGGGACTTCACTAACCGTCAAGGTGCCCAGATGAGATGTTGCTCCGAGACACCTTACCAAAGGCGTCACGGATGGTACCCACGGTGGTTTTCGTGGGTATTCGGCACTATAATGTGCCCCACACACCACTAGACCCCGCCCAGGGCCGGTGAAGGCGCGTAAATGCGTTACCCCGCGTCAACAAAAAAGAAAAGGGTTACACACTATCCCAATCATGGTATAAGCCTTGTCGTGGCGGTGGGGTTAAGTAACCTGGTGTGAACTCAGACACCTTGGGCTGCTCTTTGTATCCTCTGAAAAGAAGAGGCTATTAAATATTAAGAGGAGGAGGCGCACATTGTACCCCTCTCATAAGAGAAGGGAATGAAAAACAAGAGGAGAAGGCGCTTTTGCGCACGGGGCAAGGGGTGAGGATGGGTACCTCGCCCCATCGCACTGTCCCGAAGTTCGCGGAGTAGTCCTGTGGTGTGGGACAACGCCTCTGTGGAGGTGGTGTTGGTTCCTTAGGGGACCGACTAGCCGTTCTGGTGTTCAGTGATAGTTTGCAGTTCCGGGTCGCCTCACCAATGACGGCACTGATGGCCCTCGCGGAGGTTTTAGTTAATTTAATTTAATTTAATTCGGCACTATAATGTGACGCATGCCTCATATCAAAATTTTTATGAGTGTTTATTAATTAAATAATAATGAAGTATCATCATCATCATCATTATCAGCCCCTGTCGTTCCAAGACGGCCGATCTCCTACTACTCGCATCCATCCCGGACCGGCCGCTGCCGAGCGGTCGACCAACACTTCGTTTTCCTAAACGCGGCCTCCACTCCAGAACCTTATTGGCCCATATGCCATCTGTTCTTCTGAGTGTGGGGTCAGCCTATTGACACTGTAGCGAGTTTATTATTCGCGTGATGTCGGTTACTTTAGTTCTCTTCCTTAAGACTTCGTTACGAATTATATCGGACGAAAAAACATCCAACCTAGCACATTCAATAGCCGCATTCGCAGAGCTACCGCAAACTTGCGGGCTAATCCTAAATTGAGAGGCCATGTTTCGGCCCCGTAGGTCTGATGATCTAAGGGGCCGAAACATGGGAAGAATGCATTGGTTGAAGACTTTTGTCTTCAAGCTCTGCGGTATAGGCGACGTGAGAATATGACGAAGCTTCCGGAATGCTGCCCGACCCAACTGAGTCCTTCTAAAAGTTTCCTTCGAAGTTATATATACTTGCAACAGTTGCCCGAGGTAGACGTATTCATGTACGACTTCGTGAATAGCACCATTGAAGTTGACCGGCCTAGAGAGAACGTGTTCAGAGAACATGATCTTTGTCTTGTCCAAGTTCATCCTAAGACCAATACGTCGGGAGGATTCATTTAGGCTGTGCAACATTTCCTGTAAGCTCTCCAATGAGCTGTAGCTGTGTAGGGGCGGCCTAAGCGTGCCCTCACGCCTAATCCAAGCCCAAGGTGACGTACATGTTATCAGAGGACACTACTCTTCTTGTTGTCGGGTTTATTTTATAGTGACAGTGAAATAGACGGGAGCAGCGGACAGCGCTCGCGCCGAGTAATGACGGTACCATCAGTCGGATCGGCGACAGGCAGCAGTTACACCTAATCTGCGATTGCCAATCTGTCTGCTCAGCGTGGCAATTAAGAGCATTTAACTCCAATGGACGACAGCAGTAGTATTCGGATCCTAGTTCCTGTTAGTTCCACTAGTCCTGGCCATGGTAGAGGCCGCGGTAACGGTGGAACAAAATGTGCTAAGAATCTCCGGGCTACGGTTCGCTACCACAGATTTGACGTATAACGGACGAACGCTTCGACTAAGTAACGTATATATAGGTTGATACATTTATATACAAGTTGATATTTTTGAACAATATCTGATGGAGACAGTGCTCTAGCTTTTCACTGCTCTCTTACTGCAAATCTCAATACGCAATTCAGCAAATATATTTGAAATATATATATATATATATATATATATATATATTTAAATAAATAAATAATAATCATATGTAGAGGGTTGCACTGGATTTTCCTGGAATTTCATAATGAATTCTCACCTTGTGACTGCAAAACCACCTTATCTGTATTAAAAAAAAAACCCATAATATTGTAGCGATACATTTTTCAATGGTAGCCTCGGGTGTTGTCGTAAATATTTGGACGCGGGGAGCGGAAGGGATGTTAGGGGCATCAAAGAAACTGGCGAGATTGTTGACATTTAATAATTGGTTCTCGGCCTCAGCACGTGAGTTTCACGAGAGCGTTGATATGAAGAACCCAATTATAATACAATGGCCCACGTCTCACTTGCAAATGGTTGGATAACTTTGACGACTACAGACTTTTTTATTTTTATCAAAGTATTTATGAAAGGTTTCATGAATTATGACCTGGCCGCACACACAAACACACACACACATACACACACAACACACACACACACACAGATACAGACAGACACACACACACACAGAGAGAGAGAGAGAGAGAGAGAGAGAGAGAGACAGAGAGAGAGAGAGAGAATGTAATTCAATTTAAACAGGGAGTATTTTCTTCAAATGTCGGATACATTCACTGTAATTTTAAGTAATTTATTTCTGATGATTATATTTATGATGACATTACGCTCAATAATGTTATACATGTCTTATAATGTAACAACATTACATCATAATAATGTTATACATGTCCTATAATATAACAACATTACATCATAATAATGTTATACATGTCTTATAATGTAACAACATTACATCATAATAATGTTATACATGTCTTATAATGTAACAACATTACATTATGATATAATGCTTACATGCAATGTTATATGACAAACACAGGATATAATTATAAACTGCCTTCTACTTAGGGTGCTCTCAGGGTGTCAGTAATGTAATCCCCTTAACTTCGAACTAAAATATTTGCTGATTTCCATTACTGGAACCACTTATTTTCTTTATAAATCTTAACGGGCAGCCCTACTTAAACACTCTCACATTAAAAACCCATGTAGGTGTAGAAACTCAACATCATCCAAGATATCCCCTATATGATGATGAGTTCTATCCCATTAGGGAGCTGGCGTGAAGATGTACTCGTATTAATGCTTCTCTGATAAGGTTGAATAATTTCCTATCCCTTTTTCGCCGTAACTATTATTAATAGTTATCAAAAATAAAGTTTTATTCTATTACATTGTATTACATCTAAGGTGATGGAACAATCCCAAATTGAACCCCGCTTTATTAATATTCAAATGAATTCCAAGTATCATACTGAATATGTATTCCACGCATACGATGTTGTGAAACATACTCCCTCGAGGCGAAGTGTGCAGCGGTGTAGTGGCTGGCAGCAGCCACAGAACAGCTTCTAACCCCGGGTACATCATTTGTGTTGGAGAAGATGCTTGTGTAGTCCAGAGTACACTGGAAAATACCACGATAGGCTGGAAATTGTTTGACCAAAGTTTAATAGAGCTGAAAAAGGAAATTTGTGGACATTGGTGGGGTGCATTATTAACTATATAAACAGTTCTTATTCAGTCTTTTCTTTATGCACATCAGCATAATTACTATGCCGATGCGTTGACCTCCTTTCTACCTCCTCTCCCAATGGGCCACCGGCTACTCGCAAATTGCACGAAGGGCGACACCGTAGGTGCACTTTACGGCGGTATCAAGTTAGCGAGAGTCCTAGCAACCTCTTACAAAAATCTGAATATAGTGAGACTATATTTCTTATCCATAGCGCCATAGAACAATGTCGAAAGCCTATACAATGTTTTTGCCGATTGTGAATAGTTGCGTCCCTATTTGAAAAAAAAATATAATAAATAAGAAGCCATTTTCATTATCTGGTACATAAAAATTAGTAGGTAATAGATATAGTTGTAGTAGGTAGCTAACCAACAAATTATATATAGCACATAATTGACTGACTTTCGAGTCTAGACCATAATAGGTCCAGTACAATAACTGTTCTTACATGTTTGTCATCCTACACCTCTTATACCTATTTTTCTCTTTTATATATATATATATATATATATATATATATATATATAGTTTCAATAGATATATTTATTTAATTTTATTATTAATATGCATTCGGCACCTGCCACACTTAGTCATTTGGGTGTTTGTCAATACGTGAACCATGGAACAGTGGTTTATGTACAGACAATCATATCTGTACGTAACATCTACAGGATGCTTTTGGGGCTGGCCCGTACCCAACGTGTTTCAGTGTTCTAGCATAACCCGTGGTGTTGAGCATATCGTTCGCAGATAGTTAACAGCTTGGACAAGCCACAGACAGAGGCGCTCTGCACCCATATCGTCCGCATAGCTAGCATTGCTTAGACACATTGCATCAATATGGCAGCCGACATGTTTACTTCTGAGCTCCTCTATCAGAGCATTTCCATATAGGTTGAACAGTTTAGGAGAGGTTAACCCTCTTGCCTCACCCCGCAGCCTATACGGCTCTGAAGGAGCATGGGACCATCTCACAACATTGACCTAGTTTAGATACCAAAACTTAAAAATGTGAACAAACTCGTCTGGCATTGATAAAACCTGCAGTTTACGCACACAGTATGTCGTAACACATAAGGTCAAACGCCACCGAAAGGTCTAGAAAATACGCGTAGACCGGCGTGTTGCAATCGGTGTAGTATCTGATAAATCTAAGCACAGTATGGCTGTTTCATACGAATAATTTCATAAGATGGGAACCTCAGCTCACCGCACTGTCCCAAAATTGGAAGACTACATTGGTGGTCCTGGTGATCGAATTTACACTCTATTTTATACTTCACCGC
>JAFELO010000994.1:187852-226625 GCA_017140195.1 Eumaeus atala
ATAGTAATCATGTCGATGTTCATGGGCGAAGGTAGTCGTTAAAAGGCTCCAATTGCTTGTTATGTCTCCCTATTCTATAAAAAACAACAAAGCCTTCTCCTATAACACGCGACATGTTCCTAGGCGCTAGACAGTGTGTGTACGATTTCCCCGATTCATTTCTCGAGATGACATCTTTTGCTTTCCGACAGGATTGCTTCGACTTCTTTCCCGTACTGCTTTTACGTACGAACACTACGTGAACGTCAGATTTTTCTGTCACAAACATCTCATTCTTCCTATTAATAGCCCAACTGGTACACAAACATTTGATTAATAAATACTAAGTGTATGGAGGTTTTTGAAAATAGCATTTGGCTTCATATCTACTATGTGTGATGCAGTCGCTGTACCATATAGAGCACACACAAAATTAGCTCCGATAGAATATTTAAAGTATCAAGCAAACAATTAGGTCTGTACTTTCCAATTCCAAATATTTACCACGTTATCAGAAAGGTAATGCATATCTTTTTTCAGTTAAAAAGAAAAACCTCTTTGGGGTAGTAACGAGTGTTTGTACTAAACGTTTAGTACAATAGTACTAAACGTTTAGTACTATTGTACTATTGTATTCCGATTATCCAAATTCATCAGTTTAATGCAAATGAAAAAAAAATAAAATACTGCATACTTATTTAGCGAATGCATATGTACCATATGTAACGTCCGGCAGTAGATGTCATCCGGCCGATCATAATGATTTTCAAATTTTTAAGACAATTAGGTTAAATTGTAGGCACCTATTTTTTACATATGTGGAATCAGAATCGAGTCTAGAATACGCTTTGTAATGTTGTACGTCGTGTTAAAAATCTTCTATATTGCAAACTAGCACCACGAGAGTTCAGTCGCTAGTTTTAGCTCGTTCTTTCTGGTATATCACCAGTATACGTGGCCCATTGGTCCCTACCAAAAGGGAGGAAAGTTGGGCAAAGCATCAGAGTAGTAATGATGCGGACGTTATAATTAAAATATTTCCAGTATTTAAATTACTTTAATTCAACCCGGTATATACCCCTCATGGTCCTCCAGTCCAGCTGACCTGTAACACTTATACATAACCCTCTAATATTTTCTCATTCGACTTTCAGTTTACAAATTTTCGTTTACAAATAAGTCAGAAAAGAGCTCGTACTCAATCCATATCAGAGCGGTAGCTAAAGAGGAGCGTTGTACAAGACGAGGGAATAATATCCTCGCAGATATTATTGACCAATATTGCGAGTGGGGTCAGTAAACCCCGGGGAGGAAATGTCGTGCTGTCGGACGTAGCTGTGACGTCATACGTGTCATACTCGGACACAACATCAGGAGTAACGATTGCATCATTGGCTTTGCAATGAACACTGTTTAAGTTTGCACATCATGCCTTACATCACAAAGTGCTTACTTGTTATCTAGTCTATAGAAATTAATAATAATTATAAGTGTAATCTGTGGATTTAGCACACCACGTTAGCCTAGTCCGTAAGGACTTGTGTTACGGATACTAGGCAAGTGAAATATATTTAATATGTTTATATACATTAAATAAATTTTATATATTACAGATCTTTAGTATATAAAACATAGTACATATATAAACAGCCATGATCTAGGCGGGACTTGAACCCGCAACCTCTGGCGTAACACACCATATACAATAATAGATCGCCTTAAATAAATTACATTTCGGCAGGGTCCTCTTACTGTACGTATCTCTCTGCACAGAGTTTACAATCTTTGTGTCACCAATACGCAAAAACGCTCTTACTCTTACGCTCTTTTTTTAATTACGTGAATGGGGGAATTTGAAATTTGGTACAGATTACATGAAAAAGATGTGCAGAAAGCTGAAACATTTTCATTATTTCATTATTTTAATGACGAAAAACAAGTTCATTTCACATGCGTTCAGTGGTGTACGTTTACGGTTTGCAATTAAAGTTCAAAGCTTCAACTATCGAACACAATGATTCCACTTTAACTTACTTTTTTACGAAAAGATTACTATTTAATTGTATCGAATTTCGACCGGCTGATCAATTACTAGTAACCATAAAGTCAAGAACAGAAAAATCTAGAGCCGTGTTTGTTTAGAGGTAGGGGAGCGGCCGTAGGTTTTAGCGGCACAATCAAAACAGCGGCGCGCTGCTCCGGAAAACGAAGCGTTGGAATTCGTTCCTGAGGTCAGTTCAAATATGAAGGGTCCATAAATTTTACAGCCACTTGAAAATTGTTCGCCTTGGTACGTATTTTTAAACAACAAGCTGATACTTTAGGGTTACTTGAAAAGTGACTGTATCCTTTGTAATTTAAATTACAAGAAAATAACGGAAAATATAAAACAACGATAGGAAAAATTATGTTTAAATAAAATATATGGAATTATTCTGTTTATATTTTTAATTTTATTTTACGTTTTTTTTTACGAAGGACATGATTTCGGACATAATAACATTTAAGGACACACACCTAACATTATTTTAGTAAATTTTAGAAATTTATATTTTTATAGTTAAGTGGGATAAGCGAGCACTCGGAGCCATTTGGTGACTACCAGCGCCCACAGAATTACTGCATATGTAAATATCTTATATTCGTTAAGTAATATCAGTAAAAAGTAATATTTGCCTTTGTTTAATTCTTTTAAGTTACTTTTCTACATTTTATAATAGTCTATAATTGTATGTCTTCCCCAATTAAGAATTTTTATTAAAATACAAAACGCTAAGTGTACTCAATACAGCAGTTCATTAGTGGCTGATGCCGGGGTTCATGAGTGTTGTTGATTGGGCTCCGGTAATTATCTTTTATGCAGAATGTTGCTTTAATATATCATCTGTAGAAAGATTTAATTATCAAAGGAAAAAAGAAATAGAGTACAAATACAGACTACTCGTTATAAAATAGAGAAACCCAAGGAAAAACGTATACACATACAAATATTGCTGTATAATGCAGATTGCATTATGATACGACATATATAAAATTTGACAAAAGCGGGGCAAATTAGTAGCCTGATGGGATATTCGTTTAATTATACAGATGTCTCTTTCCTACTCTCTCTTTCCCTCTCCAATGGGCCATCGGATACATACAAACCGCACGAAACGCGACAGCATAGCCGTCACTTTACGGTGGTATCGTTAGCGAAAGAATTCAGCTGCAATTGCATTGCATTTCCTTTCTTTTACAACATGTTCAAGATATCCTTTTTTAATTCAGTAATTACGGCCGAATTGAGCATAGCCAAGAAAACAGCTAGAAAATCTCTTATGTGACTGTGAAATAAATAAACTTATCATAATGATTGGGTCCCTTAGAGTTGCGACCCCAAGCACCGGCTACTCACGAGCAGCTCGAAACGTGACGGTACAGCTAGGCAGTTTGTGATATTTATGGCGATTATAATTATCTGTGTGAATCTAATGTGTAAATTAAAGCGCGAGGATCTTTCGGATATCATTCAGATTGTTTCCCAGTCGTCGTAACAAAGGAGCGACATTTTTATAAATTATCCGACCGACGAGTGACTGCCCGTATGTGCTTCAGCAAACATACATGAAGCACTTCAGTATCAAGGCTACAGAATATTTTTTAATAGAATAGGGGGGGGGGCAAACGAGTAATCTGTGCCTTTTTAAGACTACCGACGCCCATGGACATCCACAGAATTACTATGTCGACGTATTGCTCTCCTCGAGCCCCCCGCAATGGGCCACTTCTTAAATATGTTATTGAACTGAAGTGCAAGACACACGGATCTTAAGGCTTGGGTTTGGTACGTCTATGTACCTAAAACTATTGGCGGTATTCCTTGAACAAGTTAATTTTAACACTAAAGGAATAGTGAGCAAACTGATGGGCAATCTTATGTCCTCGTACCTCTGCATTTCTACGCTCTCAGTCCAGGTCGGCATCACCAGACTAATCAGACAACATGATGTGTCCGAAATATTGAAAACTGGTCACCACCTGCGGCGCCACACTATTTAAACTAATAATATAAGGCTGAGTAGTGTTTGTTTGTTGAAAGCTTCTTCATGTGTTGAATAGGACATTTATCGGGGAAGGCTACAGACTTTATACCAAGGCGCTACGACAAATAGGACAGCAGTTCAGCTGGGAGACCTGAGATGATAGTGTATCACAATTGATCGAACACAAAGAGGTCCATTTTGTTTTTCCGTGAAAAATACTATTTTTCTTTGTGTTTTATTATATTTATGCCGGTGTCGATGTTCCGCCACACGCGCTCCGCACGGCGGAACGTGTGCGTTCCACCGCATACGTCTCATATGCCATCAGTAATTTACGAAATTATGCTAAAGAATAAAGAATTAATAGTTTCTTAGATCAAACATAGATCAACTATAAAATAATGTTATCACTGCCTGGTGCATCTCACTGCTGGGCAAAAGCCTTCGCCAAGGGGGGTCTGCTACACAGTCGCCAGGCATTCTGGGGGCAGCAGGCGGGGCCAGTCCAGTTCCACTTAGATGTTAAATAATGTATATACGTATTATTCGGAATGCACAACAGTTCAACGCCTTTTTATTCTACAATATAAATCAGCAGTCTTGCACTGCTTCACGCTTCGATTGGGGAAGGATATCGGAATTGCTTTCTATCCTTTATCTGATTCAATTCCCGACGGGTCCCAAGACAGTTGCAGCATTTCCTTCGAGCTACCTGTGACGATTTATCTAAGTAGTTTCCGAGTAAACCCTGGAAATTGAGACATCACTGAAAATAAGTGTTATAAGATTTTATTAAGCTTGGATGATTATAAGTTTGAAGTGGATTAATCGAACAATAAGCTCGCTGAAGTGGCTATGGGCTGGTCACACACTCAGAAGATCAGATGGCAGATGGGCCTGTAAGGTTTTGGAGTGGATGCCGCGTTTACGAAAACGAACGTTGGCCGACCGTTCATCAAGTGGGAAGACGATCTCCGTGCTGTAGCTGGTCCGGGATGGATGCGAGTAGCAGGAAATGTGTCGCCTTGGCGTTCATTGAAAGATGCTGTTGTCCAGCAGTGGACCATTAAAAGCTGATAATGATGATGAGGAAGCATGAAGTGGAATAGTTTTTATTTTGGGTCTGCTTCGAGCCTTGTGGTGATGGTGGGCTGCGCAGCTCAATGTGCTCCACAACTTGAGTGATTGAACCGAGGGAGGGACCTCCCTCGGTTCAATCACACTTGTACTCCTCTTATAATTGAATTGGACTAAGCAGTAGGAGGGGGAGCTTTTGCGTACGGGAGTTGCGTAGGCGAGGAATGCAATGCAGTAACCCATTGCTCTGTTCAGTATTTGGTTGCGCCATCACGGTGTCCGAGGTGTTATGATTCATGAGATATAGCCCGGTGATACAGACAGACAGACCACGGACCGTCTCGTATCTAATTATACGGACCCCACAAAAACGATTCTGTGTTTAAAACAAATAATTTTATAACTAAATATATAGAAGACGGCAACCAGGTTAATAAAAAGTTAACAACCGAGTGAATATTAAAAAAAAATGGCTCAATTTAATATTTACCGTACAACTAAATGTTAGGCAAAAACTCGTTGATTAAATCCAATAGCAATTTATAACAATATAACGCGTCAATATAATGAAGATTGATTGTTTTTTTCCTATTTCGGCACAACAGTTTCACAATGAAGGTTTATTGTGGAGGGCACAAAATACACCTATTAAAGTGAGTACAATGAAATGTTTACATATAACGTTTTTTGATCAAAATTGTCACAGTTCTTTTACTGAATTGTACATAGAGCAGCTGTTCACCAAAACATTTTAGATGTCCTGTTACCTTTGATACGAACCCTTTGTTGGGTAATCAGGACGAAACAGATCACCCAATCTCACGTGGGGAAGGGGAAAAGCACAGATTTAAAATAAAAAAAGGTTAAAAGCCTCCAAGGATAGCCATTTAGACCCTTTTAAATAGTAGGTAACTTAGAAAATAGGTACTTTAACCTATAAAAAAACAATTAAATTACTGTTCAATTGTATTTAGAAGTATGCATCGGATTGGTCAACAAATACATGTAGTTTATATTTATTAGTTTATATTTAACATTCTTTTAGTATATCTCGTAATTGTTCCCACTGAAAACTAGTACGACGCGATTGCGTTGTATTTAATTACGTTTTCTTCCTTCAAAATTGTAACCTAGCTGCGGCAACGCGACGACCTCACCGCAGGAACTAGCGGGGTCTCGAACAACACCGTCGGACAGCATGTCGCCCGATTGGCTCAGTTGGTGACGTGGCAGTTTATTCTGCGTGTTTTTTTATACTATAGGGGACAAACGAGCAATCGGAGCCTTTCAACGACTAGCGACACCCACGAACATCAGCATAATTTTACCGATGCGTTGGCCTCCTTTTCACCTCCTCCCCCAATGGGCCACCGGCTACTCACACGAAACGCGACGCTGAAGATGTCACGGTACGGCGGCATTATGTGAGCGAGAGGTCGTGCCGGCCCAATTCCGTTGCATAGGAGGATGTAGTGTGAAGCACTATGCGTGACACTACCTATTCTTATGTAGCATGGCACTACCTCTTACAAAACTGTATTTCGTATACGTTACGCCCACGGTATTGTATATTATTTATTTCTGCAATAAAAAAATGTTATACATCTATTTCTACAAAAAATCTTAAATCTATAATATTTATTAAATTTATAAATAATATAAATTCTAGAACAAAAAAAAAAAATGTTTTAAACTTGCGTAAATATACTTATTATCTATCATCTCCTGCAGGAATATGTAAATATCGCAACTACCAACGGAAACTTAATATTCATACGACGCGCCTTAAGATAAACAGCTAATTTGAGGCTTGTTATTTCACATTATAATAAGGTTGTAAAGCAGTTAGGACCGTACTGCGAGCGCTTAATTGGCCCACTCTATCATTATGTACATTGTGCATGGAGGTTCCTCTTTGTATTATGATATTCATCGCTTAGTTTCACACGAGAGAACATGTCATCGTATCGTCACGATCACCAGCTTCTTACACCACCGCTGGTAACCACCACGATGAGCCATCGGCTACTCACGACGACGACGACATAATTGGCAGTTGTCGGCGGTATCATGTGAGCAAGAGGTACTTCCCCGGTCGCGCCGGCCCAATTCGGCTGCAACGCAGCATAGCACTACCTCTTACTAATATGTAATCTGTAATAGAAAATGTATGCAGATATATATAAGTTTGTAATGGAAATTTTAGGAGGAAGTAGTGCCATGTGGGCAGAGGTAGTGCGTTGCTGTATAGGAGGCGATAGTGCCATACATGGTGCATGACACTACATCCTCCTATGCAACGGTATTGGGCGGGCACGACCGGGGAAGTACCTCTCACTCACGGAATACCTCCATAAAGTGACATCTTCAGTGTCGTGTTTCGTTAGGTTTGTGAGTAGCCGGTGACCCATTGGGGAGGGGGCAAAGGAAAGTAACGCAACGGCATAATAATTATGTGGATGTTCCCCATGAACACGTCGGTAGTCGTCCAAGGTTACGATTTCTCGTTTGCCCCATATTCTATGTAATGCTAATAAAATGTAATGCAGATATACGGCTCATTACAATAAAGCTACTTTTACGGATGGCCCGCCCATGACCATGGTCGCTGTAAAGCTTCTGAAACGTCGGGCTAGTTAAAGAATTAAATAAACCGCGATAGAATACTATGCGAATAAAACTACTTTTACGGATGTAAAAGTAGTTTTATTGTAATGAGTAACATTCGAGTAAAATTAAAACATCAAGATATAAGGCGCACAACATATAGTGGATGTGTTGTAATGATACCTTGATGGGCATCATTCTTCTTTTCTTATGGAATGCGAGTACGAATCGCGCTTGGCCGCTTTTTATCTTAACTGTCATATTTCTCCAAAACATTTGCGTGCTAAGTGATTTTACATATTCTTTTATGTTATTGTTGTTTAATGAGGCAAACGTTATATATCGAAAAGTTGAAAAGTAAGTAATGGAAGAGACAAAAGGTAAGCATACAGCATTAAAGGGAAAGGGAAATGGGGAGCTTAGATTTTTACGGAAGTCATTTCAGTGAAATTAGTCGCGATATCGAATTGTGTAATGGAGCAATTTGGAGGAAGGGTGTATAAAAAAATATGATTTTTTTTATATCGCCATCTTTGTTTTGTTTAATGAGCGTTGAAAACGTGCGGTAGTCAGTACAGACTTTTTGAGTGATTTACAAAATCGAGCTGTAACGATAGAGGAAATACCTTTCACAGTTCACAACTAACACTAATATTGTAAAGCAAAAGAAATATAAAAGATGCCGATACGCGAATGAGATCTGTATCTAGATGAATTTCATTGAATCCTAATTAGTTTATAAATTTTATTTTTATTTTTATTCGATAGAAGTATATCGTGTTGGTTATATTTTCTAATTTTAATTATATTGCGACATTTATTATTGTAATTTTCACATAAAATATAATGTGTTAAATTAATTAATTTGAATAAATTTTAAACATTAACGTTAAGCAAGATGTATAAAATTAGATTAAGTAGATAGCCATTATAAATTGTGTTTAAAATATTTGCACGTCAAAATGGTATAATATGTTGGAAACACCTGCTTTTATACCCGTATTCCGTCAAATAAAACTATTTCTTACTTTCAAATGAATGAATGAAATAGTTTGTCATTTCGTCCAGCATTATGTTGTTGTTTTGTATAATTACTTATCTTAAAAATATTAGACTTCAGATCAGTAAGTATTCTAATAAACGTTTTGTTTTCAGGTAAAGCGTTTCTATTAAATAAAAAACTGTACCGTGATCCGAAGTCTAACATAATAATTGAGAGATGTTTGTTATCGCCTAGCGATGGTGTGATTCCATATTTTGTAGAGACCTATATTATAATCCAATTTATGTGTGAACTAAGAAACTATATTCAAGTCAGAGGTTTGTCTAAACTAACAAAAACTTTGATAAAGCTTCCTCTATATCTAGATGGGTCAGAAATAATATGTATGAGAATAGAATAGAATGCAAAATATATTTTTTTTGCAAAGGTTCCTACACTAAATAGACATTATTGTAAAAGGGTAATTAAGTCAAAGGGTTATTGTTGCTTAAATTATCTTCATTATAATTTAGGCTTTTATGATTTCAATCAAATAAAAATAAGCCAGATTCGATTATCGTTAATGCTTGAAATACAGATTGTTTTGAGAATTTAATATATATCTGTGACACTTGACGGCTGTAATACTTCTCGAAGGTGCTTTCCAATCTCAAGTTTCCTCTGGAAAGTATATCCGCAATAGGTGAATTTTCAATACAACTTTATGAGGCAACTGCAGCTTTAAAACTACCAGGCTAAGCTTCAATTCCAGAATCTAGTAATATTTTTTCATCCATCCAGAAATCACACGCCTGCTAGCTGATTTGGCATTGAAATAAATACTTGAACAATTTACTAATCTTCTGCTACGACCCTTATTAATAAGAAGATTTATCCAGTGCACAGGATCTAAACCCATTTGGTTACGATGTATATTCAATGTATATTCAATGTATATTCAATGTATATTCAATGTATATTCAATGTATATTCAATGTATATTCAATGTATATTCAATGTATATTCAATGTATATTCAATCGCAATCCCAACTGTCTATAATTACTAGAATCCGTTTTTGATCAGAATTTTTTCCATAACATAATATAATCATTAATAATATTACAACTTTCAGGGCCAAATTGCAATAATCTTAAAATAATGTACCCTTCGACCAGAAAAGAAGAATAATAGTGCGGAGGTGTCTCGATATATGATAAAGGGTATCTGTATCTAGATCATTGTGCGAGAGATATTCGAAAACTATCTCCACGTCCCTTACCGGCGGTTTGGTAGGCGTTGGCTTTGATTGGGCTACTGCCTTTAACACACGTTTTACAAGAGGATGCAGGCTGAGGCGGTCAAAATATTCCGGATCACAAAGCGTTGCTACAGCAGATTTATATGCGCAGATAATATTGCACGATAATTTTTCAACCAAAAATAATTCAGCTAAGAAACGCGTTGTTAAGCTGGAGCCGGCAGGCTTGTTATTGGAAACTTAATTTTGTTCCGACCATTTTAACCATTTTGACCACTTTGGCCTACAAGATTGAATCGTGGAGAGACGCCAACTTGGTGTAAGAAGTGCTCTTTATTCCTTGGTCTACTTATTCACTCCTACAATCTAGCCCCACATTGCCATACGCCTATGTGCATCTCCTGGGAATTCATTTTATCACCAGGGTACCAGGGTATGGTGTAAATGCTCAATTACCTTGAAGACTAGGAATGGTGCATGAAAATCTCAATCTAGTTGGTAATCCCAGGTTCTCGACAGAGTGTCGTGAAAATCGGCCTCTCTGTCGTTGTAATCTAACGTGGGGTATCTGGGAACTACTCGAGACATTCTTGTTGCGAATAGGGGAATATATATGACGGGCGTGCTCCATCTGGCAAACACTTGTCCTGTGGCCTGGGGTAACAGGTGCTACTCTGATATTATCCGATTCCATGACGGAAGATCTGCTTCGACATTGTACATGCCGGTAATATGAAATGCTGCTAAGTCTATTGGATGTTGATCTTGTATATGGAAAAGATTGAATATCAGGTCCATTAAGCGACGAGATTTGGAGCTTCCCTCGTTGCGCAGTTGAACTATCACAGTCTTGTTGTCGGATTGTAAGTGAAACACAGAGTGCTTGAAGGCTCGGACCGTGCTTTTCTAATACCTTCAAAATAACCATCAGTTCCTTCATATTCTAATGCAGATTGACTTCTTTTGGCTGTCCGTTAATATGATGTTGTCTATTTATCTACCCCATGCAACATCTGAAGTGTCTGACACCATAAAATGTGTTGGGCAGGCGTGCCATAACAAAGACTGATCTTCGACATGGGTATTCCACCAGTTCAAGTGTCTCACCGATTTCTTCTTCAGTGCTACAACATTTAGTTCGCAATTGTGGTGGATAATGGATTGTCTCTACATCTGCCGGTGGCTAAACTTGCGGCACGACAAAACTTGCAATATTCATCATTCCCACTAGACCTTGTGACTCTTAAAAGGCCTTATAAAAATTCATTCGTGAGCATATTCGAAATGGGTTATCATATTTTTTGGCATTTCGACCACGGAATAGATTTGCGATTTCGCCAAGAGTCCCACACGACTCCAAGGTATTCTGTGCTCCTTCTTGGAGTAAGAATTGATATGTCGAAGATTATCTTCAAGCCTCGATAACAAAGCATATTTTTTGTAATAGCCACATGTTCTTCTAAAGTCTGATATTTTTCATTATTATCAGGCCTTATTAGTCCACTGCTGGACATGTGCCTCCCGCAATGAACGCCAAGACGACCGATCTACGATCGCTACTCGCATCCATCCCGGACCGGCTACTGCACGGTCGCCTTCTGGCATTTGCTAGGAGGTAATCGTCGAGATATACTAGAAGCTTTATTCCTTGTTGATGAAGTACCTGCGCCATGCATTTGAAAGATTTGGGGAACTCAGGCCGAACGGCAGACAGGTCATTTCTAGTAATTTCTTGCGATAGGTGAAGCGAATATACAGTCTGTAGTTTTCGTGTATAGATTGATCGTGAGAGATTGAAATATGCTTGGGAAATATCGATTTTCACAAGGCAATCGTTTGGTTGTAGAAAGTCTGGCACTCTTTTGACGTTGACCAACTTGAACAAACTTGTCGCAACATATTGGTTTAGGTGTCTGAGGTCGTATATGGGCCTCAAGGTCCCGTCTGATTTGGGAACGAGAAACATGCGAGATAACAAGCAAGCAGCAAAGCCGGGGTCGATACAGGGGCTGGCACTAGCACATGTTCATTTTGATTTCATTTTCCCAATGGCTGATGTTAATGCCGAGCTTTCGTGCGTGGCATGGTGAGAATTTAATGGATTCGGTAGATATAGCGGAGGCGTTTTCGAAAATGGTATTCGGTATGCAGAAATGACCTTGAGGATGTATTTGAGGGCGTTCATTTTCTCCCACCTGCTAGAAACCTACGCAACTGGCCGCACGAAAGTGAGGCTGCGAGTCGGTATTTATTTTTATTTCTCCCCTATTGTTGTTTCGTCTGCTCGGCCCACCTCTTTCACGAAAGGACCTACTATTATAAGCACATGACCGATTTTGGTTCAACTGTGCATTATTTATTTTTAACTGAATATATAACGATTTTTAACTGAATAATAATTAGACTTCGAACCAGTCTGCGTAGCAGGAGCGCGGTCTTTTTTCTGTGGCCAAAAGACTTTTCTAAAATTACCCATCCTTGTTAAAAAGGAAGTGAATTATTCGACATGAAACAAATTACTGCATGAGGGTTGTATTTTTCTTAATACGTTCTTGTGACAAGAGTCCTTAACGTGAGCAAGGATAGCTTCTATTCTCTGCTGAATTATTTCTGCTTTGTGTTCGCATACCATGCACTACTACTGACAAGTATATTTTAAATTTTCTTATGAATTTCGTCATATTAGGTCAGGCGTTGCCCCTGCCCACAGTAAGAAACCCGTGAGGTCTCTCAAGCTGATCTTCTTGTTAGATCATAGCGTAGCTAATGGCAGTGTATGCCTTATCAGTACTTATTGCTGTACGAGATGTGAAAGCATTTATTTTCATCGGTAGCCTCCAGTTCGGTGAACCCGTGCCCATGACGATATTTATTTGTACATCGGCGTACCTTACACCTTACCAGTCCTTATGATCAAACCCTTGAATATCCTTCGAAATGTCCAGAGAAGAAGATTGTGACTTAGGAATCTAGGGCAACGTCTCGGCTAGCGTTATCATGAATCTAGGGCAACGTCTCGGCTAGCGTTATCATGAATCTAGGGCAACGTCTCGGCTAGCGTTATCATGAATCTAGGGCAACGTCTCGGCTAGCGTTATCACGAATATATTCATCATCATAATTACTATACACATCGCGGATGTCAATAACATGTTTTGAACGAAGCTTGGATTTTAACTCGTTTACTTCGCCAATCATTTTTATCTAATTTGTCACTTTTTAAGTAACGTTCTTAACGAGAGCGTTTCTCCTCTAGAAGAGGGTAGGTAAGAAAAAAGTACACAAGAAATAAAATAATAAAATTTTGAGGTAGATATCACTGATAAATAAAGCTTAATTTTATAAAGAATATAATAATATAACTTGGTAGAATTATAATATTATTCACGACTCACCCTTGGCTCACACAACGTACGGGGCGAAAACAACAACGTCAATGCGGGACGAAATGACAAACTAGCCGAGCTAAAGTCCGTCATTGCCTCGTGGTGGTGGGGAGAAAGGGAAGGAGGCGGAAGCGATCGCATATCTCAATCATTAGACTTCGGATCACGGTACATTTTTTTAATAGACCCAATGTTAAGGTGTGTACTTTTAAATGGTACGAAACCTCATAAAATAAAATCATTAATATAAACTAGAATGAAAATGTATAAAATAAGTCGACATTGCTTCGGTGAACACGAAGTGTCTATAAAAAGACTTTCAGCGATGTAAATTATTTACATCCACCGTTCCGAATAGAAGCCTCGCGTTTTAGAGACTCTCGTCAGCAAAAAATAATAATGGGACTTAATTTGTAAACGGTTTCAGCTTTTAATATCTTTTTAATCAACAGTGGTTATACGTGTATTACTTAATGTTTCTCTTACATTGTATTTGTAGGTAATGTTACGTATTGGTCGGTAATTATAATATCTTCGATTAAGGAGCAGTTAAGATAACCGATGGTAATTGTCTCGACGTTTACTACCTTCTTATGTTACGGTAAACGACTAGCGACTGGCCCCTGCTTCTTCCGCGAATTAGAATCAAATTATACACTAAAGTCTACCTCGGGTATCTATCAGTTGGTAACAACTACATGAATATTTGTTCGATAATTTTAAGAAAATGAGGCAGCTTTTGGGAACTTTGTTTTAATTATAAAACATACATATAGATGCATATTAATTTACGGATAGAGCAAACGAGTAGTCGGCGCTTTGTGATAATTAATGGCGCCCATAAACATTCGTAACATTGACAACAGACGTTTTGTAATTCTCTTTCTCCTCTAATGTGCCAACAGATCTGATGTAAATTTAATCCAACGTTGCCCACCCCATGATAACTAGAAATAAAATTGCGCCACCTGAGAAATACAGTCCCAAACGTAACATTTTATCACAATTTTAATCAATTCTCGTCACGTTGACTTCATCATGTCGAACTTTTAATGGAATTTCATTAAGCCTAATTTGTGTTTCTACAAAACTTTTAAGTGACTGGTAAATAACATTTAAGTGACATTCTTCACTTACGCTTTTATCATGACTATCGTTAAGCTGAGATAGTGCCTTATGTACTACCTGTAGATTCGCCAATCTGATAAAAATACTGGAGTTCCTGTTAGAGGTAATGCCATGCTACATTGGAACTGAATGAGGCCATCAATCACATGACAGAGAGGAGGATATACTCGTTATTAAAAAGAAGAAATAAAAGTGACAAGAACAGTAGTTTGTCTTTTTCCAGTGATTTCTTTTGTTCATGTTATTCATTCAAAATTTCCAATTTTATTATGAACATAAAAAAAACTATTCATGTTATATATCATTTTAAGCAAATGTTAGCCTACATTAAAATCAATAACATTATTTTGTAGTTACATAAGTTAAACAAGTTAATGTCTTTATTATTTTCATGATACATCAATATATATATATATATCACAATGTTAGCCAACTTACTCCTCCGTATAAATATAAAATATAAAATTGGGTAAAAATTTGTAAACCCATTTGGTAAAAATCGGTAAAGCCGTTTGCTTTACCGATTTTTACTAAATTTTATATGCGTATTCAGTAGCTCTGAGGTTCGGTTAATATCTATTTTTCACATCCCTCAGTGATTCAACACAACATTTGCCGGCTTAGAAGAACAACCCTTGTCAGGTCAGCTAGTATTAAGCATATAATATAAACTCATATTACATGTGGTTTGTGGAAGGCGGATGAAGAGAAAGATGGTAAGGGCATCTGCATAATGATTATGCGGGTGCCTATGGGCGTCAGACACCAAAACTATAAAACTTACATATCACCTCTAAATAACTGTTAAACCCCGCACTCAATATACTCGTAGGCATTTGCTAGCGAGGCAGGTATTTGATATTGGAGCAGACGTGTAACAAACATCAATTAGCAAGTTGATTACAACGCACGTGACACAGCGCTGGGCGAAACCAGCACAGGCTTAACGACTATTCCAACATGTTCTCAGGTTGGTAACGAGTGGACAATTCATTGGATTTCTTCTTGCATTTAGTACACAGGTAATTTTATGCTGCTTGCTTTTAATCGCGACTTTAGGAGCCACTATAAAATTGGTTAATTATAATTGAAGTTATTCATCTTCTGGTGCGTTAGGGAAAAATGATGAGAGTAAATTTCTAAGATGCGCACGCACACCATCATGAGAAACCGACACCCTGAAGGTAGCTTTGGTCAATATTTTAGTTTCACTTTTGTTACGCCAAAAGAAGAAGTACTTCTATCGCGTGTACATAAGTACACTGATATCGTTTAAAGGCTAGTTCTCGGTGCGCGATCCCAACTCGCAATTGACCGATTCTCATAAGGTCCAACTTGGAACTCTGGGCGATCAACTAGTTAGAACAGATAAATAGCGACTGCTATTTTTATTAAAATATCGAAACAAGATACAGCGAACGTTTTCTGTGTAATTCTAAACAACTTAAATGTAATAAATCTGTTAATTCAGCCACCGCGGGGCTGTGGATGCTATGAAATAATTCCGGCTTCGGGAAATTTAATTTACAAGTAACTCAACACTAGAGATAGGTTTACGAAACATTTTTAAATGTTATATCACGACTATACAAATATTTGATCTTTGTTTTAATACTGTATAATATAAGGGGATAAACGAACAGTTGGAGCCTTTTGCTTACTACCGATCCCCAAAGCCATCCGCATAATTGTTTTGCAGACATATTCCTGTTTTGCAGACATGTTCCTGTCTTTTCTCTCCTCAAAACAGAATATTTTAGGAAGAAGTAGTGCCATATTCTATAGGAGGTAGTGCCGCATGGTGCATGACACTACATCCTCCTATGCAACGGAATTGCACCGGCATGAGGGAGGTACCTCTCCCTTACTTGATACCGCCGTAAAGTGATATCTACGGTGTCGCGTTTCATGCGGGAGGGTGTGGATAGGAGGCGAACGCTTCTGCGTAAAAATCATGAGAATTTCCATGGGCATCGGTAGTCATCAAAAGGCTCCGATTTCTCGTTTGCCCCCTTTGACTATATACAAAGACCTAATATAAGTCACCCACTTCTTAGCTCGACGAATGGCGGGCAAGGCTTTTCATGAATCTGACATATTCCAAACCTTCAGACGATTTCCTTGAAACGTTGTATTTAATACAAGAACCTATAATATCCTCAATGTGATCGGCGTCTTTCATGGAGCCTTTGGACTATGTCTAAGTTTCCCGTGGACAATTTCACTTCAGGCCAAACAACATCATATGACATTATTGAAATACTTATTCTTTAGCGTTGTCAGCCTATCATCATTAGTCGTAGCGTCGTATAGCCTCCGCCTTCCACGATAAATATTTTTTAATTTGTTTCTGTAGTTCTTCAGATTAGCGCATTCAAACCAACAAATAAATAAACAAGCTCTTACGTAGCAACAAAAATCGTTTTCTTAACTGTGTCGTAGCAAGGAGTTATGTCGTCGTAACAAGGAGTTATATCTTACAGGTGGGTACATGTGACTGCTGTGTAAAGATGATATAAGGGTTTCGTAATAACGATGGACAACTCGGTGACACGATCTGAAACAGTGCACATCCATTGCGTCTTGTTCTTAGCTCCAGGTGGGTAAGGGAAGATTAGGATTTAAGTAACCAACAAATCCTAGGAGTCAGAGCAGACGTCAGGGCGTAAATGCATTTGTCCCATGAAACTAAAGAAAAAAATCGTGTAAATCTTTTTCGCAGCTGAGAGATTTATATTGTATCAAAAATGCGTGATGTGACATAATATAACCGTATTGTGGCAGTAATTCTTCGGTTCAGCGAAGCGACAAACTCGCCACCAGTAATATTATTATACAGGCTGATACAAATTCTGTGTGTATAAGCGAATTGAGAAATATTCTTGTCGTGTATTCAGTTCCTTTTTATGGATTATCTAATTAATATCTATTATCGCGTTTTAGGACTATCTAGCCAAGTGTTAATTAAAACGTGGCAGTTATAGTTACTTTTGTTTGTCTCTCCATTTGTACGTTAAAGTATTTTACCCGTACAGTATGATTGAAATTTAGAAGTTTGTTGTGTTCGTAAACCGTTGCCGCACTATTTAAGTAAGAATGTTTGTGTAAGCCAGACTTTAGCCGGCATCCAGCTCTGATAACTGGTGCTGGTCGGCATGGGCTACCCAACTATACAGCAGGCAATATATGGCAGAGAGTGATAACTAATTATTATGTAGTGGTAACAGAAAATTCGAAACATTTAATTATAAGTGTGACTGATTTGGTTTACAGTATGACAATGAATTTTAGTCGATAAGTAAAAATAATATTAGTGTTGTAAAAATAATCATTCTGTATGTAGCCAGGCATAAGCTCTATCTTCCTTAACATTACTGTGTGGCGGAAATACTGTATAGCCGCCATTACATCGACAATTGGAATTGACTCAGACAGCTCCTATCACCGGCACACTGACATGAGCTACATACAGTGACTACGCTCGTGTATTGTCAAAGGCCCTGCTGTTGAGCATTCACAATATGACAATGGTGTCATCATCATTTTGTTGTCTCGGATGATATGAGAAAGAAAATGTTACTGTTACATATAACTGATAATAGATTTACTGTTACATATAACTGATAATAGATTTACTGTTACATGTAACTGATAATAGATTTACTGTTACATATAACTGATAATAGATTTAGAATATAAATATGTTTTAAGGTTCACACACACACTTAACATTATGACGATGAGGTGGCAAAAGCTTCTGAGAATAGAGGAAGATATTTATTCGATTAATTTAGAAATAGCATATCTTAACTACTTAAGTATGGCCATAAACACTGTTACTATTAAAAATAAAAAAATATTACATTTGAATTTGGAGTCTGTAATTTTTATACATAATACTTATATACATAAATCTGAACAATTTTTTTTAAATATATATTTCCATTTACAATCAGCCTGGTTAAATTTAATTAAATTTGTTGTCTCTTATATAGTATTTGGAGATTAGCACATCTTATGATGTGGCATCCCATTTAAATATGTAGCATTACATTATTATAGCCAGTCTTGTCCCTTTTGAGTCTGTATACACTGTTCTATGCGTTAGTGAGAGTTTTAGCTAGAGGATTTCTATGGGCTTCTGTTGGCATCTGTTGGCATCTTCAGATATTTGTGTGCATGTGAGTTTTTCACTAACCAAAGGGCATTTAATAAAGTCTTTAGAACTTTGTGTGTAGGTGATGACATCGGGAGGCAGGTCATTAATGAGTGCTGCTTTAGGTACGCTTTTGCAATTATTGCAGCTCCCCGAATGTGTCCCCAAAATCAGTAGAATGTCTATTTTATTCAGATTAAGGAATATGTGAACTTCGTGTGTGCTAGGCGCCAAGCCATTTATGCTCCATGTCTTAACAGCCGCGTTTCATGCTTTTAACAGCCGGTCCAGGTTCCAAATTTACAAAGAACATTCAGGGGTTTCTTAATTTTCTTGGATATAGCGCAGACTATTTCGCCTCTAACTCTATTACCAGTTTTTTCGACTTCTTCAACTATCGATGTCTTGGGTGTTATATGATGCAGGTTTTTGACTACAATACTATTGAACCTCTTGTTTTTTGCCCAATGAGGTCGTTCTTAAGGAGATGCTTTATCAGGTTTTTGTAAATTTCATTAGACTGGGCAATGACTCTACTTTGATTTCCATTTATTATTTTGCAAGAATAGGTACCAGTGGGCACCCCATTATTCAACAGCACCGTTAGTTTAGCAAGATCTTCTATACCGTACAGACTTATTGGGGGTGGTTCGTGTACATTTTTAGTTTTTTTCTACACAATGGTGCTTCACACTCTTCGTATTCCCTAACGGACATAAACTATTACTTATGTCCATATTAGGCTGAGTCGTAAATTCTGGTTGGTTCCTTTGTGTATTAATTGTTTGTTTTTTATCTGCAGTCTTTTTCCCTGGTTCGTTTCGGAATCTTTTTCGTTTTTGTGTAGGCATTCGCTGCCATGGGGCATTTGGGTTACGTTCATCACTTTTAGGAAAATCACTAAGAATTGTAAAAACCCTTTAGCGATTGAGCAGGCCTGGGTGAAAGAATTGTTGTGTTAACATCTTCTTTGGTTTGTTTGTTTTGGAGTCCTTGGCTACCATTTTTTTCCTTATTCACAGCATGTTACTTTAACACAGAAATATAAAACAATAAAAAAATATTAAAAGCCTATTCGAAGTTGTCTCATTGGCTGCTGTACAGTCCTCTAAACGTCGAGGGACTGGCCTCAATCGAGGCACGCACGCTTTAAATGGGGAAATTCTTCTCAACCAATCGTATGGATTGTTATTTTTGTAACAGTATTTACGGCCAGACTAAATATAATTAATAAAAACTTTCAATTTTTAGCCAACTTAAAAAAAGGAGAATGTTTAACATTCTACTGTATGTTTTTTTATTTCGGCGGGTATAGAAAAAAACAAACTGCCCTTCTAACATCCTTCAAGCAAGTTCTCCATCTTTAGTATATTATCCCATCTGATTAACAGCACTGTCGACCTACTATGAACTTTTCTAGTCTCTAAGTAGCTTAACACCGATACTGTTCCACCAATTAAACAACTTCAAGATTTGACTGTACGCTTTATATAAGAAACGGCCATCTGTCGAAGTCCTATACGTGGACCGCGCCACAAATACGCCGGTTTTTTGTAAGTTGTATGGTTTAACATATATCTACCACCTTTACACTTATGAGAGATCATAAGGGAATTAAATCGGCCGTCTCGCTCACGTGTAGACTAGAGTGTTTTTCATGACGTCACACAGACGTATAGTTAGCTGTTTGTTTAAAAACCAGAAGCCAGTCTCCAGTATATGTAATGGGAACTCATTTATTTTGTATCAAAAACACTCTAATGCATAAACATGATCTGTACGTGTTTACACTTTTTCTACCGTCAATATTCAAATGTGTAAATCATCTCTTTTGAGTGGAGCGAATATAATTCTCGTCTCCACAAAGAGACCTAATTTTAATCCTAATACAAGCAACCTATTGGAATTTCAAATTGGTTTCATTTGGATATTGAAATCTTCTGATGAATGGTTGACGTGAAAAATTCATGATCCGAATACCGTTCAATGGGTTCCATTGAGTATTAGCATTTTTGTTATAACGATTGTCGTATGATTGATATATTATCATTTACACAAAAATCACTTACATTTAGATATTGAAATCATCTTGTGAATGGTCATCGTGAAAAATTTATGATCCAAATACCATTCAATGGGTTTCATTGAGTTGATACTAATGCATTTTTGTTATAACGATTGTCGTATGATTGATATATTATCTTTCACTTGAAGATCACTTAGAAAGTAATAAACGATCTTTTGGATGTAAAAATATGGAGAAGTGTGTGTGTGTGCGTGCTTATGTACACGCGTTAAAAGATGTACTTGATTGTAGTAACAAGATAAAAATCATTATTAAAAAAAATTCTTTTACCTTTAATAGAAATCGTTATTAACAATATAACATGTCACTAACAATATAAAAATGTACAGAAACAATTGAATAAATAAATATCGTGAATACGGTTGTCAATTGTTGCGTGACAATAGAATACATACGCTATGTCCTTACTTTTACTTTCTTGGTATCTTTTAGAAAAAGTTAAATGTGCCTTCAGGGTGTCCTGAACATATGTATAAATACATAACACATACAAAACAGTGCCTTCAGGGTGTCCTGAACATATGTATGAATACATAACACATGAAAAACAGTTCCTTCAGGGTGTCCTGAACATATGTATAAATACATAACACATACAAAACAGTGCCTTCAGGGTGTCCTGAACATATGTATAAATACATAACACATACAAAACAGTGCTTTCAGGGTGTCCTGAACATATGTATAAATACATAACACATACAAAACAGTGCCTTCAGGGTGTCCTGAACATATGTATAAATACATAACACATACAAAACAGTGCCTTCAGGGTGTCCTGAACATATGTATGAATACATAACACATAAAAACAGTGTCTTCAGGGTGTCCTGAACATATGTATAAATACATAACACATACGAAACAGTGCCTTCAGGGTGTCCTGAACATATGTATAAATACATAACACATACAAAACAGACAACACATCGTAAAAGACACGGAGCGCGCCCATCATCACACACATCGCAACATATAAAAGCTACGCATACAACTGATGTATAAAGTACAGTACAAAATAAAATATAAATGCACACAAAGGCCTAATTACTGTAAAGTAATTTCTTCCAGACAATCCAAGTTGGGACGGCCCAGGAGGGCAACGCATCGGTATAGTAATCATGTGGATGTTCATGGGCGTCGGTAGTCGAAAAAAGGTTCGTTTGCCCTTTATTCTATAAAAAAGGCGTTAGGTTTATGATTTTATTGGCGTTAGGTTCATTACTCTTCCTGTAATATACAAGTTTGTGTACTAAATATGTAACGCAAAATCATAAAGCGCTCTACATTTTTGACAATAGAAATGACAAAACAAAATGACCGATAAACGAAAGGAAAAAGGAAAAACTTGCAACAGGTGGGAAGATGAAATGATACGCACACCGGGTGCCAACTGGATGCCAACAGCACAATTTCGAGCAGAGTGGCTCCCTGAAAAAGAGACCTTTATATGCAGATGGGTTCTTATAGAATAATTATAGTACAATACTGATGTAACCTACTCCTTCATTTGTATGTAACTTACACTACTAAGTATATAACTAAGGAAACATTTTGTAAAATCTGTGAGAAAGAAAATGCTTTTTTATTTATTTACTAACGATATTCTTTACATGTGTCACAAATGAAATTTCTAAATGCTGTCTTACTCCTCAAGCGGTTCCATGCCCATGGACAGATCAATCCTGAGGAAGTTTTTATTATACAATTTGTTAAGGTACACAATCCAGGTCCTCTGTTATATTTGTTAAGGTACACAATCCAGACCCTCTGTTATATTTGTTAAGGTACACAATCCAGGTCCTCTGTTATATTTGTTAAGGTACACAATCCAGGTCCTCTGTTATATTTGTTAAGGTACACAATCCAGGTCCTCTGTTATATTTGTTAAGGTACACAATCCAGACCCTCTGTTATATTTTAAACTAGCGCTTCGCTCCGCCTTTATTAAAATATAGGATGCTATGATTTATTGATGTTAATTGTTTATTGGATATTCTATTGAAGTACGTATTCGACTCGACATTCAAAGAGATTGAAATAGAACTAAAATAATAAATCATAAATTAATAACGGCGCTACAAATCTGAAGAGAGAATGAAATTAAATTTATCTGTAGGTATTTAACTGAATTAATCACACAATATAAAATAATATAAATTTATCCGTAGGTATTTAACTGAATTAATCACACAATATAAAATAATATAAATTTATCTGTAGGTATTTAACTGAATTAATCACACAATATAAAATAATATAAATTTCTTGATGAGTGAGCAAGAGGACAATGATGTTGGGACATTTAATAGTCATATAAAACTACACAGAAGGATCAAAGATCGAAATAAGATCTCAATTAAAGAATATAAATCATTCGATTTGAGTTCAGAGGAGAGATTCGAGTTCAGAGGAGAGGAACACATCGGCATAGTAATCATGTGGATGTTTTCGTTTACCCCCTATTCTACGTATATATAACAATTTTTTTAAGAGAAATGACAAAAAAAAAAGGTTCTAGGTTATTTATAGAAAATTCTTATTTAGACTGGTATACTTCAATGCTGATAGAACATACAATAGATTCAGAATGGGCAACGTGGAAAAAGACTTCTGTGAGACATATGTGGATAAGCACCGGCCACCAGTCAGTGGTAGCTGGTGAGGTGTGGCCGGTGTCCCTTCGCCAATGTGCGTCATGATCATATCGGGGGACTTAAGTAAGACGTCAAGTTAAAAGGCCTGGAGAGAAATTTATTTATTGCTTTTTAGATAGATTTATGTATAGCGCGTTTACATTATCTTTAAATGTTGTCAGCTTTTTAATAAACGGCAGAATCATTAGCCCGAAAATTTCTTAAGGAGGAGTGTAGGTTCAAATTTTGTGACACAACGACATTGAGTTATGGTATATTTATAAATCAGCACATTCGCAATGTTAAACATTTTCTGTCTTCCTGCTAAGAAATACTTTGAAATGCTCTTAAAATAAAGTGTACGACGATCTTCATTTTCATAGTCTCAGGTTTAATTATGATTAAATATCATTATCACTACTTACATTATTTTATATAATTATGATTAAATATCATTATCACTACTTACATTATTTTATATAATTATGATTAAATATCATTATCACTACTTACATTATTTTATATAATTTTGATTAAATATCATTATCACTACTAACATTATTTTATATAATTTCATTACAAATATTACTTTGTAGATGTTACATATGCACTGTTGTTGTGTTGTGCCTTGCAGTTTCCGCCGCATACGTTTCAATTCCGTCACCTGTGAAAATATCGGAACAAAAATCGGTCCACCTTCGGTCACTTAAATACTCTGCCGTGAAAGTGCCGAATATGTTATAGCGTGTCCTGCCGTCCATGTGTAGCCATGCTATGAAGAAAACAAATCTAGGATACAAAATATAATTTATTTCAACATCATCATCATTATCAGCCCTAATCGGTCCCCTGTTAGACATAGGCCTATCTCAATGAACGCCGAGACGGTCGATCTCCTGCTACCTGGATCCTGGACCGGCTGATGTACGGAGATCGCCTTCCCGCCTGGTCGACCAACATCTCCAATGGATAAATATATTTGGAATATAATAATTTATAACATATAGAGCAATAAATCTTATCTCCTCTCGTGTGTTTCAAGATCGTTACGAGCAATAATTGTGGCAACAATTTCGATATGAAAACATTTCGCACACAACAAACGATGGACTTTTTAAAATAATGAGTTCGTTGTAATAAAAGTACAAAATTAAATTTGCTGCAGCTTCGTTATTTATGTATGCTCCGTGTTACAGCCATTCGGTTACATAAATATTTACTAGTCTAGTACTTTTTGTAGTATAGTGCGATAAACAAACCATAAGAGCTGTTTGGTGACTACCAACGTCCATTGACATCCGCGTGGTTACAACTTATGCAGTTGCGTTGTCTTCCTGCATCGCATTCCTCCAATTGGCTCTCCAACTCCGGTTACCTAAAGACCGCGCGAAACGCGGATAGCTGATACTTCAAATCAGTGTTATGTTCACGAGAAATACCACTATAATAGTACCAGTTCGATTTGGTAGCAACACAGCTAACCTTTACAAAACGTACTACTAAAGTCTAAAATTGTTATTTCTACGCTCTACTTTTGAAAATGGCCGCTGCTTATTTTTTGCGTGAATTTGCTTTATTTCAGAGAAGCCACATACACAATTACGCCAACAGATTTTAAGAAACAATATTCTACTATGAATATTAATTCAATTCGTTATAATATCTGACTATAACAAAAAATATGTAGGAATTTCTTGCAAAATCATATCACATTTTTGCGTATAAAAATGTCATGGCACCGAAACTACTGAATCCATTTTGATGAAGTCTAGCATTCCCGTGTAATTTGATCTAAATTAAAATATAGGCTTTATTTTATTTAAAACATAACAGCTACAGCGAGGCGTGGTAGGATTAGCTAGTGTCAAAATAACAAAGAGCGCGGGGAAACGCATTTACAAGCCTTCACTGGATCTGGGCGGGGTCCAGTGGTGTGTGGGACTCGCGGCACTTGATTGTGCCGAATTCACACAAAAACCGCCGCTAGTGCCATCCATCAGTGCCGCCTTTGGTGAGGTGCCCCGGAACAACATCATCAGGGCACCTCGACGGGTAGTCTGCCCCCTAAGGGACCGACTCCACCTCCACAGATGTTGTTTCACACTCCAGGACAACCCCACCGACATTGGGACAGTGAAATGGGGTGAGGTTCCCATCCTCGCCCGGGTACCGAGAGCGCTTCCTCCTGCGCTTTAGCCCCCTCTTCTTATAAGAGGGGTGCAAAGATCCCCCTCGGTTCAATTGGTTTCGCCTGGGTTCACCCCAGCCTACTAAGCCTTACCGCCTTGACAAGGCTTGAACCATGGTGAGGATGGAAAAATACATATAAATGTAATCACAGAAATAGCTCATTTAAAATATAAGATATTTCGGATTACCTCTTATGTATAAAATCATGCAAATAATAGAAAAGGTATCCCATTTCCACTTCACTGATTTTTATGATCAGATACTTATTCAAAGGGTTCATACAAAAGCATAAATTAAATTCTTAGCAAGAAATGCCTTTCCAATTCTTTTTAGAATTCCTTTTAATTAAGAGATTATATGTCCAACAGGGGCACGATTAAGGCAAGAAAAAAGAATAAATTCATACATCATTTATATAATCATATTTTGTTACTAAAATTAAAATCCGTAACACGTTGTCGGGCTGTTTCCAGTTCAAACTGCCCATCGCAGAATGGTCTCGGTTTGTTGTTAAAGCCACACACGATTATTTTTCGACCAACACGTGGCACCTGATCCCATGAACTAATTAAGAAGACCATTAATAATATGAGTCCCTTTACTGACATTTGAGTGATTGAGGCCGAGCTGAAATGGAACATACAGAAGTTTTTCCCATTGATAAACGCCTTTTTTATTTTCAAACATTTTTTATTTGCTTTTTCAAGCTTCCAATCCTAAGTTTGGACTGTTATTAGAAATTGAAAAATCCCAGTAGCACTTTCGTCCCACAGGATTCGAACCCAGGACCTCACATTACTTTTTTGTTGACGTGGGGAAACGCATCTACGCGCCCTCAACGGCCCCGGGTGGGGTCCAGTGGTGTGTGGGACTCGTTGTACATGATAGTGTCGAATACCCACAAAAACCACCGAAGACGCCATCAGCGCCGCCCTTGGTGAGGTGCCCCGGAACAACAATTATCAAGGCACCTCGACCCGAGCCCCCCAAGGGACCAACTTCACCTCCACAGATGGGGTTGCCCTACACTTCAGGACAATACCACCGTCTTTAGACAGTAATGGGGTGAGGTTCCCATCCTCGCCCCTTGCCCCGTGCGCAAAAGCGCCACCTCCTGTTGCTCCTAGGTCCCCTCTTTTTATAAGAGCGGTACCGAGAGCGATTCATTCTCCTGATTTTTAAGCGCCCTCTTCTTATAAGAGGGGTGAAAAGATCCTCCTCGGCTCAATTGGCTTCGCCTACGTTCACCCCAGGCTACTGAGCCCTACCGCCACGACAAGAATTGAACCATGGTGGGGACCTGGCGTTACCTCCTCCAATCCTCTCTACGAGTCAATCTTTCTCATCAGCGCTGGGTCCCCTTTAGCTATCGTGTTTGAACAGCGGTCATCAGATACGGGTTATATACTTTATAAAATATTGCAATTAACAACTTTTCAATCCGTATTATTCATCAAAATGCATTTTTAATTAAATCAATCCCGATTGAATTTTTAACACTTCATTTATATCGAACCTGATCAGAAAATAAGCCCGAAATTCTCGTGTTCGTATATTTTTTTTATACTAACAATTTATTTTAATATAGTCTAGTGGTTCTAGATTAATTAATTGAGCGTAATTTACCTTATATGAAAAAAACAAGAGACCGTATATTTCTGCCTCCAGATATAATTCATTTCTACAGAGAAATTTCATTACATTATGCCAATTGTTTCAGCATGGTTGCACGTCAAACACTCTTTCGATTTTATTCTTCTTTCATCCTTATAAATTTACTCTAGATATTAATTTCATAAAATATTTTCTACAAAATTTGATTGTGAAATTGATAATATTTTATCAGAGAATCGAACTCTGTCTTGTACCTAATTAACATAGGAAGGTTTCAGTGTGCAACTTGATAACGGACGAAGGCGGGGCGGATAGCTACTTATTTATAATTTCTTGATGCTGGGCTAAGTTTTAAACATTGGATCATCTACGCATATTTCTGTGGGTGATGAATTTAATGTCCGTCAGTCCGTATTCCCCATACGAGATTTGGAAGCTTCGAAATTTCAATATTTTTTATAGAATAGGGGCACAATCGAGCGATTGGATGACTACTGACGCCCATTAAAAGCCACAGGGTTAATGTTTAATTATGCACATACGTAGCTGTCCTACCGCACTAAAGGAATGAATGCAATTTTTAGGGACCGTCCTACTTTTTAGGACGGTATCATTACCGAATGATACCGTCCTAAAAAGTGCATGCTTTGCTTTTCATATAAATGACTGAGCAGCAATATCACTAGTTTCTACAGCTACTTAGGTATTCTCTAGCTTTTACCTGTACATTTTATGTAATGCAACGGTTCCGCCCTTGGTAAGGTACCCTGCACCTCCTGATCGATATAACCAGGGCCAGTCGGTCCTATAAGGGACGACGCTATCTCCTCACATGACCATGCTGGGGTGTCGGGACCTCCCACCGTGGTCATCCTCATGCCATGGATAGCTCTCGGGCTCACATAGAAATAATTATTGTAATATAGTTTCAAAGCGTAAGCGTGTACACCTTTCGCTATAAACATAACATAATATTGGTGATGGGTTGGAGTAGGTATTTAAATCAAATTAATTTTAGTAACATATACCGGAGTCTCCAAATCGAATTAACCTTAATAAAACATTGAATATTTAAAAAACGTCGACTTGCACATTATGCAAAACAAAAATAAACAAATTTAACATTAAAACAGCGCCATAAGCGAATCAAATATTCGTTGTAATTAAAATCAGCGGCTTTGTTTTAGACCGACTGCTTATTAAGCGAAACAGAGTTCGCCTCTTTTTCTCACTAAACCGATATTAAGTTAGACATTTGCATTCATTGTAGTGTTTGCGAACGTACTAATGTTGAATGCTTGTCTCCTTCTCAGAGTCAGACGACAAAGTTATTATTCTGAATTACTAATATACTTTATATACTATTTCCACTATTTCGTTAATTAAAATTAGAAATGACGTCCGGTTTCGACTAGTTCATCATCAGGTATACGATCATTCAAATGAGGGAGTCGTGTAAAAAATGTCTTCAACTAACGGCTTACACAGTCACAGGCCAGCGTCGCTGACAGTATAACAGCAAACATTACTATTGAAAAGAAAAATATAATTATGTTGAATCTATGGGTGTGATAAACATTCTTGAACATTTATAAGAATATTTAATTTTTTTAAACGACACATTTGTAGGTTAACCACACGTGCCGCAGCGGTACTACGTATTTCGGTATTTCATAAACACCATTCTACGAGGCTGGATCTAAAAGTTCTTAGCCCGACCAAGAAAATGAAAGAAAAGTGGATCTAAATTTATTTTTATTTTTCGACATAGTCTCCATCTAGTTCAACACACTTCTTCCACCTGACCTGAAACTTGTTTATCCCCTCGAAAAAAAAAAGATTCCGGTAGGTCGGCGAAATAATCGTTTACTGCGACTATCACCTCATCTTTGGTCTAAAATTTCGAGCCACCCAAGTGTATTTTTAAATTTGGAAATAAATGATAATACGAGGGGGCTAAATCTGGTGAATATGGTGGGTGGGGCAGCAATTCGTAGCCACAGTCATGGATTACAGACATCGTTTCAACCGAAGTGTGAACACGTGCATTGTCTTGATGAAACAAAATTTTCTTACGCAACATTCCCGGCCTTTTTTCTTTTATTTCTTCTCGGAGTCTCCGTAAAAGTTTACAATAATAACCAGAATTTATAGTTTGACCTTTCGGTAAATAATCTACAAAAATAATGCCCTTCGCATCCCAAAAAATAGAAGCATGACTTTGTTAGTCGACAAAACGACCTTAGCCTTTTTCGGTGTAAGAGAGTCTGATCTTTTCCACTGTTTGGATTGTTGCTTTGATTCAGGAGTATGGTGGTGAACCCAGCTTTCATCCATGGTAACAAATCTATACAAAATATCCTCGGAATCACTCTCAAAAAGTTCCAAACAGTCTCGCGAAATTGTGTATCGAACTCGTTTTTGTTCAGCTGAAAGCAACCCAGCGAGCAGAAACCTTATGAAACCCTAACTCTTCCGTTATTATGTGTTGCACCCAGCCATAACTAATGTTTGTTATCTCAGCTATCTTACCAATGGTCAAACGTCGGTTACCCAATACGAGGTCACAAATTTTATCGATGTTTTCTTTCATGGTAGAGGTTGTAGGCTAGGATCATCTTTAATGCTCTCACGACCGCGCTTAAACTCAGCTACCCCCTTCTTGACACTGGAATACGATGGAGCAGACTACCCCAAAGTGCTCACCATATCTTGATGGATGTCTTTTGGTGATAGGCCTTTTTTATTGAGGTACTTAATGACTGCACGGTGTTCAATTTTCTCCATTATTGAAAATTGCGTCAGATTGCTTCAAACAAATAATCACAGAAAATTTATATTGTGCAGTATCGGAATGAAACTGCGCACAATAAATCAATATGACACATACTAACAAATGACGGTACACTTAAAAAGATGTCATAGCTCCATGTAGGTTAGGCCACGAACTTTTAGATCCAACCTAGTAGTTATTTTTTTCGGACCTGAACTTATGTTTTGGAAGAGAAAAGAAACCCAATACAGCTTCATCGGTCTGGTAGGAGTTCTCGTGGGGTGACATTAGGTGATACTAGGCTCGAGCAAGAAAGGGGTCCGACCCCCCTAATCTCCCGCACATGGGATATATGCATCCCGATATTATCATGGCCGAGAGAGACCACGGGGTGCCTCATCACCCGACACTGGGGATTCTCTCTCCCGCACACTGTAGCTAAAAGGGCCGCGGCGGTGACATGAATGCAAGTGAGGAGCATGACTGTAGGAGCCGTGACCCCCTCGCACACATTAGTGTTATCATGTCTCCCGATTGAAATTTCAATCAAAAGCAAATTGTCGTGGTGACATTTGCAATTGTGCTTAATTCTTTTATAGATCTTTCTTTTTGGTGATGAAGGCGAATGCACTTACGCATGATACCTGGGAGCCCGTGTAAACCCCCAGATCTTTGTTGGACTCGGCCGTTGGGTAGTAATACCAACTAAACCCATACGGGAGCCTTCAGCGGCTATTTTTGGAGGTTCCCGGATCTACAGGCAACAGGATCCCTCCAGCGACAGGCGGGCCTCGGTGAAAAAGCCAGACTTCACCTCCTCGGGGACTATCCGGCTACGCTACGATAGTCCCCACGACGCCGTGTCTTGATGAAGAGGACCGGGTTCCCATCCCGGCCCGACACGGAACACAGGGGAACTACTGAAGGCGCTGCAGATAGCGCCTCCTTCGTACCCCTATCCGTCATCGAAGGGGGGAGGCCGCGTCAGCAGCCTCCTCTCTCACCCGCTCGTCAGCTTCCTTCTGGGACATGACAGTCTCGCGGAAGGAAGCCATCGCCTGGTAGGACTCGTCGCTGCCGAGCATCACGTCGATGATGCTCGACTTTGATAAGTCTCCCCCGATAACTGATGTCAGATCGTGACGCATCGACGCCGATGTCGGGCACACCTCGAGGGAGTGCTGGGTTGAGTCCACCGACGCAAGACAATCATGACAACGAGTCGCCGACTCCCCGCAGGCCGTTTTACATAGATACTCACCGAAGCAACCATGCCCGGTGAACACCTGCGTGAGATGGAAGGTGGGGGGTTTGTGCCTACGGCGCATCCACCGCTCGAGAACCGGGCGCAAGACAGCCGTTACCTTCCTACGGTACGGCTGCCGCTCCCGGTCCTCCACCCACCTATACATTAACGGCACATGCCCTAACCGGCGGACCCGCAGGATCTCGTCATGCGTGGGGTTCAAGCCGAGAACCCTCCTATCCGAGACATAGGAGCAGCTCTCGGTAAGAACCTCCGCCACGAGTTCCCACGGGGTATCGCCGGCTAGGGCTGGTACCCCTGGATCGACCTCCATTCTTATATAGACCTATATAGGGCATCCTAACCCAGACCAAGTTGTTACTCGGGTATTTAATACATACAAGTACATAATATATTACAACAGTAGATAAAAGTCTGGAATAACATAAAACAACCCTTATACCATAAAATTATCTCTTCTCTTAGATATGCCCCGAGTAAAACCGCAAGATATTTCCAATTAATAAAGTTTTCTTCAATAAATTATAATATTTATGGACACATTTGTTTTTCCACAATATTCATAGATAACAGAGGATTATATCTACGAGTAAATTGGATAATGAACGTATCAAGTTTGGACTGCCTTGCTATTAGATTTCATTCTAAGTTATTATATAATCCTCGTATAATATGTTATAATCCTTGTGTTAATGTAGTCATGTTATAGATTGTATACACTTGTCTGGATTCAAACCCGCTTTGCTGCTGAGCAACCTTGCTACCACATCGCTACACTGACCGAAAAAAAGAAAAATCTGAAATTCGCATCTAAAGTACATTAAGATTAAGAAAATAGTGTTGTTTAAATAAAGTTAAAAATTTATTTCCATGAAATAAAATACAAATATAATTTTTCAGAAACTCGAAAACTTGGACCCGGAAAATGTTGGATCGTGACTACCGGCCCGGGTTCCGGATAAAACGCCAGTAAAATGGCTTCCGTCGGAAGAATTTATTTCGTTGTGATAAATTGTTTTTTTTTTTTAATATTTTATTAAAGAATTATATTCCAGAAGTGCTCAGTGGAAACTGAATTATGTCTCAATTAGGTGGGGTTTCCCACCTCTTCCGCCTTTCTCACCTTCTAAGAACATTTAAAACCCTACACCAAGCTTAAGTATGAAGTATCCAGTTATTTACGAAAAATATTATTTTACTTACGGATACCTCATGTATCCTTAAGTAAAATAATGTAAAGTTTCGGATGATCAGGCGATACTGGCAACAAAAGAAGTATAAAACAGTTTGATTAAAAATTCTGAAAAAAAAAAACAGAATTTCAACATTTCGTTCCTCGACCATTTTTAAATTTTAGTTGGTACAAAAAGCAACGCAACTCATCGATGGTATCTTTTCAGCCAGTTGATGTTGAACGCCAGCCTCTTGTCATGCGCAGAGATGTCAGTTAGCTATAATACATAAATAATATTAATAATTTGTAAAAACTAACAGTGTAAAAACTAACAGTGTAAAAACTAACAGTGTAAAAACTAACAGTGTAAAAAAACATGACTCGGAGCGCGACTCTTGCTCGCATGATGCAACCGCAAAATGATAGATGTCGTATTTAGTGGGTCTTGTGACTTCCAATGACATGTCGCAGGACAGCAGAGCGGGAAGTTAACTCGTATGCATGACCATCAAACAGATTTTTATGGCTCGGTAGTTGCAAGAGAAGTCCTTTCAATAAATCCCTCTGGAGTTCTAGTGACCGGAGAAGAAAATTATCGTCAGGACATCTATAATATTAGACCACCCATGGCCATGATTGCTATGAAGGTTCAGAAATGTCGGGCTAGTTATATAACCATATTAGCAGTCTGTCCTGGCTTCGCAAGGATATTTAAAATGACGACAAATTAAATGTATAACAGAACAACGTTTTTCGTGACAGCTTTTTGTCATTAATTTCTGCAGCAAAATAAGGAAGGCATTTTTCCCCTATTTTGTTCATATTAATGAAATTTTCATAATCATCAAAAAAGGTTTTAGAACACTTTACATAGTTTCGGAGACCTTTCAATGCAAACGAATAAACAAACAATCAAATGTTGCCTCTTTATAATATATATATCATATCATAGAAGTACAGATACACTGCGATAAAATCTGATAAATTAGTTTTATTGTTATGAGAAAAATATAATTGGAGAAAAAAAAAACATTGTGAAATGAATAGAAAATATAAATACACGCACTTGTTAGTATGTGTCCCAGACGTGGAGAAGTTATAATGGCTCAAGGTATGTGTCGCCATAGTTGAAGGAGGTCTGGATCTCGGCCGATTTCCTTTGTCACCTTCATTAGGTTAAAGTAGGGTATATCAGATTGGGTCTTGTTCATTGAGTGCACACACTTAATCCACGAGAGATAGCGTTTTATATCATTGTTTTCCATTTTGTGTTGAGTTTTGATTAAGTTGTTTATTAAGAGTCTGATTGATTGTTTGAACGCGCTAATCTCAGAAAGTACCGGTCGCATTGAAAACACATTATCGTTTAATAGTTCATTTATCGAGGCAGGCTACAGGCTATATACCATGACGCTACGAATAATAGGAGCGGAGCGACGCGGATAAAACCGAGGTGAGGTCTAGTAACACCCCTCGGTTTTATGCGCGTAAAATTACGTTGAAGAGAGCAAAAAATATGTTCTGCCCAAATGCCCAAAACAATCCAAGTATTGAAACTATTTAATGAGTTGAAAATAGTATGCACGAATGAAAAACATGCGACCCGACACGCATGAGATGAAAACACATTTATTGGAAGAAATTTCATATTATTTTAAAATAGGAAATAGAAATGTCTGAAAAATGCTTTACATGTGAAGCAAAGCATAAATGTGTATTTGTGTAAACTATGTGAGTTCCGCGGGGCTTCGCTCCTAATTTATCATAGCGTGATGGTTCATAGCTTATAACTTGGCCCATTGGAGGGTAGGGGGAAAGGAGGACAAGGCATTTGCATAAATATTATGCGGATATTATTGGTGTCGGTATTTATTTTTGATAGCTTCCGACACCTAGTCTGTCTCTCGAATATGGATAAAAATCTTCCTTGATACATGAGCTAACGCTTACTTGAAAAATCTGCAAATTACAGTAACTTAAGAGTTCTTAAGCATGTCGCGATCAACCACTCGTCAGTTTTATAGTTAATACTAGGAGCACGCCGTAATTTCATTTATATACATATATATAGCCCATAACTTTCCTCTATATGGAAACTATGTAACACTGATCGGGCTTGTAGTTGATGTGAGACTAGCTCGTTCAAATAAACAGACACAAAATTATGTCTTTAAATTAGTACAGATAGTATAAAAGCTTATTAAATGCGACAAATGCCTTTTGTTGTTTTTGCACGCAAAAAACACTGAATGGAATAGGTAAACGTTTTACACCTCTTGTAGGTATATCTGTGTCAAAATTACAGGTCAGTCTTGTTTTCGGATTTAAGTATTTTCATATTATTTCAAATTGAAATATAGATTGGTACCAAATTTTTAACTATTTGAAATGTCCATCTAAGGAAACTAAGAGGTAGAATTTATGCGCTGGACAAAGCTACAATAAAATAATAATTTGCGCTATAAGCACGTGACTTAAATTAAAAGGTGTAGATACTGAATGATTGAATTTTGTTGGGGTCGTCCGTTTGTGACTAAAGTCCTTCGCAGCCGATTAATTCCTTTTATTCACGTGGATATATTTCGACACGATGCATGCATGACCGACTCACAAAGGATAGGGTATAGTAAATGCGTATATTATACTCCAATGTATATTTAATCCTTATATATTGATATACTTACATCGGTTTTATATAGATATGTATGGACTTAATGTATGAGCATATAGACAGGCTTTCTCATCTTTCGCTTCAGTAACATCTCACAGGATGATTTTTTTTTATTGTAAGTAATATTTACAAAGTATGACTTTAAATGGCTTTACGTCGTAAAATGAGTTGTAAACAAGCAACATTTAGTCCAATAATCTATTATAACAAACTATATTTTTATACTTCCGGTACGTGACATAAGAGTGCCTGACCATCGGTCGAATACACGATGACGTAACATGCTTGTAAATTCATCTTTGCCGTTGTGTAATCCTGTTACTGTTTTGGTGTTTAATTGGGTGGGAGATTATTTTTGATATATATTTTATAGTCCTATCAATATGATGCATTATAATTGCCTCGTGGTCTAGTGGTAACCATGTATAGTGCCCGTGGTCCCAGGGTCGGAAGAAGCAAAAGGTGTCGTGCCTCCGCGGAGAGCACGTTAAGTCGTCCCATCGATATATAAAAATGGGGGAATAGAGTGTGCACTTTTTCTGCGCATACACTTATTACTATTATATAATTCGCATAATGTTAATATATATTGCTTTCTTTAAGTTTTATTTTCTTCACCTTATATTTCTGCACATCTACAGCTGAATCTTTGTAAAATAAGATCAAAGCCGGTGCTTATGTGCAGAAATGGACAAAAATTGGCTTATAGTAAAAAAATATATGACGTGTTCACGACGTTGTTGCACTACTGTCAACGACAACTAAGTCGACGTAGAAATAAAACTTTATAGGTAGAGACTAAAATATAAATTATGAACGACAAAAATTGTGTTAAAAGTTGTTACGATACTCCGTTTACGCAATTAAACGAGTAGAAAAATATTTTATATCAAAATGTCCGTTTTTTTAGTTCCATCCTCTTTGGAGTGCACTCACTCAAACGATTTGCGCCATTCGTTCGAATTGAAGCTTTTTGGCATCTCGTGGATACGGGTGCTCGTGGTGATAAAATACTCCCGTCTCTTAAACTAAATGCGTTTTATACACGGCTGGCCTTTGTAAGAGGCAAGGGGTCGAACCACCTGATGGTACATAAGTAGCACGTAGAAAAGAAATCTCCAAAACCAGACCATATGTAGATCATGTTATCGCATTTGTGGATTAGCGAGCAAGTGATCCGTAAGGTATAGTGAAATAAGAGGTAGTGCATTACAGAGGAATTGGGCATACACGATCGGGTAAGTAGGTCGGGAAAATTTACCTGATTTCTAAAAATAAATATCGCCAAAAGGCTTCGATTACTCGTTTGTCCCCATATGCTATAATAAAAATGTAAAATATTTATATATTTTCGTGCATGCATGGATGAGAATAGGGTGAGGCCGTTGCACTGTCTCAAAGTCGGTGGGGTTATTTTGTGGTGCTGGGCAACCGTTCTGTGGGGCAGGCGTCGGTCCCTCAGGGGGCTGACCAGCCATCGAGGTGCCCTGATGATTTGTTGTTGCGGGACTCCTCGCCAGAGGTGGCACTGATGGTACTCGCGGTTGTTTTGGTGGGTATTCGGCAAGACAACCCCACCAATTTTGGGATAGTGTAATATAGTGAGGTCCTTATCCTCACCCCTTGCCCCGTGCGCAATAGCGCCGCCTCATTTTGCTCTTTTGACCCCTTTTCTAATAAGAGGTACAAAGAGCTCCCACCTCCTCGGTTCAATTGGATTCGCCCAAGGTGTCTGGGTCTACCCCAGGCTACTGAGCCCCACCGCCACGAGAAAGCTTGGACTGTGGTGGGCCTCATACTTTCACCCGATTTACAATTAACAACACATGTGTATGATTAGGTAGGCATGTCGATAAGGCGATTCTGCCAGACCATTGCAGTAGCCATGGAAGACGAGCGGCGGCGGGCCCGGGGCCAGACGACGCGTTGAGTGCATGGGACAAAGTTGCGTCACGCGTTTATGTATAATGCAATAAATTACGTTTACGTGAAAAACTAGGAGAGAAGTAAATTAAAGGTTTTACCAACAAGATGTGTGCTTGCGCGTCTCCTTCATAGCAATTAGTAGCTAGTAATAGTTTTACCAACAAGATGTGTGCTTGCGCGTCTCCTTCATAGCAATTAGTAGCTAGTAATATGGCTGAGGGATAGTTAGCCCCTGTTATAGTGGTCATCGATATAAGGTTAGTATACACATGAGTATTATTTTTGAAATTATATAATTGATTTAAAATCAAAAGTAAAGATTGTGAAATTTAAAAATTATTTACTGTATATGTAACAAATATGCTTTATAGCTGTTTTTTTTAAATTATTAACATTTTTCAGAGATTGCACAGATAGTGGCAAATTGTTCCAAGACTTTGAGGCCATGTAGTGGAAACTATCCTGAGATGCTGCCGTTCTGTAAAGCCGCGTAACGAGTGTTATGCTGAACCTCGCGTGGTAAGAGCGAACTGTTTATCACAGGCCCGCTGAAGTTTATGGCGTATGAAGAGTGGCGAAGTGAAGTTGTCTTCTTTGGTCCATACGGAATATCCTGGTGTTATTGAGAAATGCTGAAACATGTTTGCGTGGTGGGACATCGAAGCAGTAACGGCTGCAGGCACGTTGTACCTTCTGTATGATATTTTTCGGTCTAAAAAGCATGCAAGGTCCGATCACCACATCCACATGGTTTAACTTAGACATTCACAAAATTTTAATGGAAGTCAGTAGATAAAGAAATTTTAATTTTATATAATATTTTTAGCCAATATATCAATAATTGATGTTACGTATAATATGCTTTTCAAGTTTTAGACTTCCATCAATTAGTGTACCTACATTTCGTGCCTCCGCAACTTGGTCAATTTTGTCGTCCTATATTTTGAAGTCAGTACAATTTTGGAACATCCTCCATATTTTATTTCTGGTACCGAGCAAGATGTAGTTTGTTCTATTCGGATTCAGTATTAAGGTATTAGCCTCAGACCATATATCAATGCGGGTCATCATTTAATTTTACTATTGTGTCGCCTATATCATTGTCGTAAAGTCGTATGTCGTCCGCGTAAATGTGATATTTGCAATATCTTATGTTATTGATGATATCAACGCAAATATCAATGGCCCTATTATGGAGCTTTGAGGAGCTGAAGCCCGACAACATTTTTGATCCATCGTGATTCCGTAACTCAACTACCTATACGCTCGCTCACTAAGATAGCTACGAAACCACGATATCGCATGATGGTTAAAACCATAGTATTGAAGTTTTGATAATAGCAGTGAGTGGTTCATGGCATTAAACGCACGCGAATAGTCTACGAGCGCCGGTCTTGTGTCCTGAGTACGTAGAATATTAACAATTACATCGGCTAGAGCCGTGGTAGTGCTCTGTACGGTGCGCTTACGGAAGCCGGACTGTGTGATAGGGAGTATGTTATTAGAAGTTATATATTCAGTCGCCTGATTACAAACATCCCTTCCCGATATCTTGGAGGTACACGGAAGAATGCTGATAGGTCGCAGGTCCCTAATCCTTTTTAGTTATGGGCTTCACCACGGCATTTATCCACGTTAGGGGAAACGTATTCTTAATTATTTTACATGTTGAACATTCAAGTGATAACCTTCAAACTGTTCGGCAAACACCGTCACCTCCTGTGGCACTAGAGTGCAATGATGTTAAAATACCTAACACGTGACATTCATCAGTAGATTTTAGAAACAATAAACTTACTATTTTAACACCATAAAACTAAAGCCTACTAAATACTA
>JAFELO010000995.1:0-45592 GCA_017140195.1 Eumaeus atala
CTTTAATGAGTATTCTATCGCGAAGTAAGAATGATAACGAAGGCAATCCTAGCAGAATTATCGCTCTCTTTAATGAGTATTCTATCGCGAAGTAAGAATGATAACGAAGGCAATCCTAGCAGAATTATCGCTCTCTTCAATGAATATTATATCTGGAAGTAGGAATGATAATGCTGATGATCCTAACTGAATTATCGCTCTCTTCAATGAGTATTCCATAATGAAGTAAGACTGATAATGAAGATGATCCTAGCTGAATAACCGCTCCCTTCAATGAGTATTCTATCGCGAAGTAAGAATGATAACGAAGACAATCCTAGCTGAATTATCGCTCTCTTTAATGAGTAATCTATCGCGAAGTAAGACTGATAACGAAGACAATCCTAGCTGAATTATCGCTCTCTTCAATAAATATTATATCTGGAAGTAGGACTGATAATGCTGACGATCCTAACTGAATTATCCCTCTCTTCAATGAGTATTCCATAATGAAGTAAGACTGATAATGAAGATGATCGTAGCTGAATAATCGCTCTCTTCAATGAGTATTCTATCGCGAAGTAAGAATGGTAACGAAGACAATCCTAGCTGAATTATCGCTCTCTTTAATGAGTAATCTATCGCGAAGTAGGAATGATAACGAAGACAATCCTAGCTGAATTATCGCTCTCTTCAATGAATATTATATCTGGAAGTAGGACTGATAATACTGATGATCCTAACTGAATTATCGCTCTCTTCAATGAATATTATATCTGGAAGTAGAACTGATAATGCTGATGATCCTAACTGAATTATCGCTCTCTTCAATGAGTATTCCATAATGAAGTAAGACTGACAATGAAGATGATCCTGGCTGAATAATCGCTCTCTTCAGTGAGTATTCTATGGCGAAGTAAGAATGATAACGAAGACAATCCTAGCTGAATTATCGCTCTCTTTAGTGAGTAATCTATCGCGAAGTAAGAATGGTAACGAAGACAATCCTAGCTGAATTATCGCTCTCTTTAATGAGTAATCTATCGCGAAGTAAGAATGACAACGAAGACAATCCTAGCTGAATTATCGCTCTCTTTAATGAGTAATCTATCGCGAAGTAAGAATGATAACGAAGACAATCCTAGCTGAATTATCGCTCTCTTCAATGAATATTGTATCTGGAAGTAGGACTGATAATGCTGATGATCCTAACTGAGTTATCGCTCTCTTCAATGAGTATTCCATAATGAAGTAAGACTGATAATGAAGATGATCCTAGCTGAGTAATCGCTCTCTTCAATGAATATTATATCTGGAAGTAGGAATGATAATGCTGATGATCCTAACTGAATTATCGCTTTCTTCAATGAGTATTCCATAATGAAGTAAGACTGATAATGAAGATGATCCTAGCTGAATAATCGCTCTCTTCAATGAGTATTCTATCGCGAAGTAAGAATGATAACGAAGACAATCCTAGCTGAATTGTCGCTCTCTTTAATGTGTAATCTATCGCGAAGTAAGACTGATAACGAAGACAATCCTAGCTGAATTATCGCTCTCTTCAATGAATATTATATCTGGAAGTAGGACTGATAATGCTGATGATCCTAACTGAATTATCGCTCTCTTCAATGAGTATTCCATAATGAAGTAAGACTGATAATGAAGATGATCCTAGCTAAATAATCGCTCTCTTCAATGAGTATTCTATGTCGAAGTAAGAATGATAACGAAGACAATCCTAGCTGAATTATCGCTCTCTTTAATGAGTAATCTATCGCGAAGTAAGAATGGTAACGAAGACAATCCTAGCTGAATTATCGCTCTCTTCAATGAATATTATATCTGGAAGTAGGACTGATAATGCTGTTGATCCTAACTGAGTTATCGCTCTCTTCAATGAGTATTCCATAATGAAGTAAGACTGATAATGAAGATGATCCTAGCTGGATAATCGCTCTCTTCAATGAATGTTATATCTGGAAGTAGGACTGATAATGCTGATGATCCTAACTGAATTATCGCTCTCTTCAATGAGTATTCCATAATGAAGTAAGACTGATAATGAAGATGATCCTAGCTGAGTAATCGCTCTCCTCAATGAGTATTCTATCGCGAAGTAAGAATGATAACGAAGACAATCCTAGCTGAATTATCGCTCTCTTTAATGAGTAATCTATCGCGAAGTAAGACTGATAACGAAGACAATCCTAGCTGAATTATCGCTCTCTTCAATGAATATTATATCTGGAAGTAGGACTGATACTGCTGATGATCCTAACTGAATTATCGCTCTCTTCAATGAGTATTCCATAATTAAGTAAGACTGATAATGAAGATGATCCTAGCTGAATAATCGCTCTCTTCAGTGAGTATTCTATGGCGAAGTAAGAATGATAACGAAGACAATCCTAGCTGAATTATCGCTCTCTTTAATGAGTATTCTATCGCGAAGTAAGAATGATAACGAAGACAATCCTAGCTGAATTATCGCTCTCTTCAATGAGTATTGTATCGCCAAGTATGACTGATAATGAAGATGATCAACTGAATTATCGCTCTTTTCAATGAGTATTCTATAACGAAGAAAGACTGATAATGAAGTTGAATTATCGTTCTCTTCAATGAGTATTCTATCTCGTAGTAAAACTGATAATTATGGTAACTCTAGCTGAATTATCGCTGTCTTCAATGTGTGTTTCGTTTTGTAACTAATGAGGGTATGATAAGCAGTCGAAGCCTTACAAGTGACTAACGAAACCCATAAACATGCACAATGCGATACTAAAGTTTATGCGATGTCTTCTTCCATTACATTCCTCGATAGGCCACCAAGATACTCAAACACCAAACGGGAATGAAAAACAAATTAAAACGGTCCATCGGACCCATTTCGTGACTACTTACGCCCATTAACATCCGCGCGCATTGATCGTCATTCAGATGCCTTAATCTCTTTCATTCCATCCACCCAATGGGCCACTTACATTTCATTATAACTCTAGACAGTTCGACAATCTTTATCGCATGCGACAATATGAAATGACAAACGGCACGGGTAACGAGAGAAACTAATAATGGACGTGATTTACTTCCTCCCCTGTTATTACGACTCATGTGAAATGTAATTTTGGCGTGCGTGTAGCACACACACTAGTGTGCGACTTGTGTGTGCAATAGGTTTAATAAAGGAGGGACGCGAAGTAAATCCTTCAATTTCGCCGGCACACAGCGGCGTATTCTCGTTAACCGTGGCAATAAGTTAAACGGGCAGCCCGGTGCACGGTCGCGCCGTCATACGATCCAGGAAATTAAAAAGGTCTTGAGCCACTACGTCGAACCGCGAACGCCTTTAACTAAATTGTTTGCAGGCCGTACGCCGATGGGACCAGATAGGAAGACGTTCAAGCTTTCTCTTCATTTTTTTTTATGGAAATCTTGTTTAGGCACATTGAGGACGAATAAGAATCGTAGTTTTTGCGGGTGAAAACGTCTTAAGGCGCATTTAGCACTTTTTGGTGAACAAAATCATGGAACTCACCCCACGTACGAATAACCTTCGGTACAAGTACCGTTATAATTATTTTTTCTGGCGGCAATCACCATGATTGCATCTGTTTTTTATTTCACAGCGTCATTTATGACCTTCTGGCAAACCCTATGTGCGTCCAGTACTTACTTCATTCGTCCGGAATTCAGTAATCACATGGAACACTACAGAGTGACCGTCACTGCATGTTACTGTTATACAAGTAGTGCTTTGAAGTTCGTCTGTGGTGCAATAATTGTACCTGCTGTATTATGAATGTTCAAGCGAAGACTCCAAAATTTAAATATTCAGATTTTATTATGATGATGTCTAAAAAAATATCTATCTTATGCAGAGTTCAGTGACTAACCTTTAATCGCCAAGCATCCGTCCATATCCGTCCACTTCAGATTCAACGACCACCACTTAGAAATGTAATACCAAAAAAAAAATTGTATCAAATCGTAGCAATCAACTTCTTAATTAAATATGGACTAAGTACCTACGAAATTGCTATACCACTAAGATAATTACACTGTAATAACGGCGGGCTTTACAAGATAACGATATATGGTCTGAGAGTAATATCAACGGAACAAAGAATACACACGTACCCCCAGTAACTGGCTGCACTTCCAATTAGATGTTCGATGAAAGTGTAATCAGACGTTGACCGGATCCGGGACGTAATTAAACGGCGCAGGCGAAGAGTGATTTATTAATAGAAAAGCTCCAACCCTAATGAAATACTGAACGGACAATGGCGGGGAGGGCGGCCCGTGGAAATTAAATTCTCAGAGACCTTAGGACACAGGACACGGGACACACACTTACAGTTTCTTTGCCGCTTGACTTGTTAATATGAGCGATACTAACAAGCGTTTTTTGACAATGTAGGAATATTTTTTAATTTTCTTATAGCTGTTCCGAGCTTAGTTTGATGTGAGCAACATCTTGGTATTCATTAAAAAGGCGTAAGTCTGGTACTTTCCTGTCACCAGCAGGTCTACGGAATCCCAACAAAAACGTAGTGGTTTTTGCCTATGTTATACAGGCTTTCTCTTATGCTCGGAATCTAGTCTCGCCGGTCCAAGTTCCCGTCTGGTTCGAAGATTATAATAATTCCTTCACAGGAGCAAAAAAATAGCAATAAGCTGACAAAGGTGATGATGATGATACCTTACTATGGCTGTTTACAGGAAGCATTTTTTAATTAGCGCGTTTAATTGTTTTAACTTCATCATTTTAATATTAGAGTGTTGTTTCAATCCACCCCCTTGTCCCGACGCGCCCGCCCTGGCGGGGTCCGCCATCCGCAGCGAACTGCCGATTTCGATTTTCGTCCGCACTCGGCTCACTCCGTCGTGGGCCGCCAGCGAGTGTTTACGCGCGACTCTGTAGCTCAAGCTCGCAAACTTTACACGACCTGACACTCACGTCGCTCGTTTTCCAATCAAAAATAAACTCAAGTGACACAATAAATCCGTTTTATAGGAGCGTTGGTATAAAGAAACTGTACGTCGCCACCAATTATCCTGTTAAAGTGACAATTGTTGTGGACAAGGAAATTTGTTAAAGTGATCCGTTGTAGCTGTGATTGTTTGGATTGAAATAGGCCATAAGGACACCGGGGGCTCTGCATTTTTTCGAGCAAAGAGCATCTAGTGCAGGTAAACAAAAAACACTTAGTTAAATTACAAATATTAAATGTATATTTGTTGCACTCTTAGTAAACTTCAACATGTTTTCTTATTTATATATTTTCTTTTATTAATTTAGATCATATTGAGGTATTTATTAAATGTTTGCACGTCTTACAAAAATAAAAGAGAATATAAATATCAAATAGTAAAAAATAATGTATTATAATATATAATACTTGTTTATATGCATAGACAATGCTTGCAGATTGTAATATATACGTAACGTTTTTGCCTTATACTCTATTGTAGTATAGTATTCTCATTAAAAAATAATTAAATTCTCAAGCAAAACATACGATTCGCAATGATAGACGACTTTTTTTTAGACTATTCACTCCAACGTAAAAACATGTCCTCTAAATTAATTAATTTAATTAAAGAAGCTACAAATATGGTAATTAAGTAGAGAACGCGAAAACTAATTACATAAAGAATTGTTAAAATTTTATTTATAACATAAAAATGTAATTAACTCTCTGAATTAATGATAATTAATTATCAGATATTAATTACACGAGACAGAGTTAGCTTATTAAATTGTGTATTCGTTTATTTCTTCTCGAGCGTATACATAATTTATTACTTGTGCAAATTCTAGAACAGATTTATTTAATGTTGTATATATTTTGTGCAGAGTAAATACTAAGCGTAAATCAATTTTAAGATTATTATTGTGATAATTGACATACACTTACGATGAGAAATAATGTTTTTACTAGTCTGTGGGTAGATCTCAAAACCAAAGACAATTCATTAGACTAATTATTATTATTGTTGTTGTTTAAAATACCGTCCAATAATAAATGTATTTTCGTTGTTATCATAAATTTGGCGCGTTATTATTATGTCCTGTAATGTATACGAATTGACGGACAATTATGAAGATACTACTGCACACATTCTGGAAGATAATGGTTTATCCATACGTTACTACAGGGCGGGATGACAAACGTCATGGCCGATTAAAATTTCCTGGTTTATGGTGGCGCTTACATTTTTGCCATATTTATATTTTATAGGATGCTAAATTAATAGTTCCTTACAATAAATAACACTACTAAAACAGTTCAAATTATTCCACAAATTATTATAATCGTTACCATTTAATAAAGTTAAGTTATTTCGAAGGGACTATGGATAAATCAACTTCACGACCAGCTAAAAATTACTTTTTTAGCGTTGAATATGCATCTTCCGTCTACCTGTAGATTATATAATAAAGTTTATAATTGATTAAGCAATATTTAAAAAGATTGACATAAATTGCTCGTACGTGTTTCATACAATAAATTAAATACAAAAGGATACGAAATAGTAGAACCTATCTAGCCCCAGTCTACCCTATACTAGGAGCAAAAAAGGAACGTTTCCAGTACGTACATAACAGTGATGTATGCGTTCTCATGAACCGGCATAATGATGCGCCGCTTGTTATTTTAATTATTGTGTCTTAATTAAACTTCGGCCCTACGTCTCGGTCGCACGCTGACGTCATTATGATACTATAATTTTAATTGCCTATAAAACTAAAACATCTGTTACTAACGCCTCTTATTATTTACTTTGTTATATTTAAATAGCTTAACACATTTTTGTTGTATTTTATTTCATGTGTAAATATCATGAGTCGTTTACTGCTTCTGTTTTTACAGGGTTTATTTATTATTGGTATTGCTAATTTCTTTTCGAAAGAACCTAATTCAATTCAATTCGAGTACTTAATGTAATTTTAATAAGGAAATGGACAGATGAAATATGATTTGTTGAATTAAGAAAAATATAATGATCATGGCATTAGAACAAAGGAAGTGAAAATAAAAAGTATAGAAAATATCATAAATTATGAAGAGGCTTAGACTACTCTACATCTGATATAAAAAGAGATAGAGATCGCTAAAAACAATTATACAACAGACGGAAAACTGCTGATAATTATCACGTAGGCGACAAAAATCTCTTTCCAAGGCGTTTCAATTATAATTGCATTCATAAGATTCCATTTAACTCCATATTTAATTGCTGAACACGATCAAAATACCCTCTAGACAAGTTCTTTCATTAACGTAACCACGCGTTTAATTAAAAGTTTGCGTCAGATAAAATTAATGGTGTACTTGTATTGAAATTAATAATGATAACAGTTTTATCGTAGTAATTAAAGTATACAATTTATCTTTGAAACAATATCGTTACTGATATTATTTAACTGGAACATGTAATTATCATTCGGTTAATTAAGTCTCCCGACCTATTTATATTTCTTTCCACATATCGAACTATAATTACTGTAAAAAATGTTTTCGATATCATCATGATTGTCATGCTGCAAATTTGAAAGAATTGCTCTTTTCCAATCCGCTATTACGAGCATATTTATCACAATTATGATAGTTATTAGCTATCATCTGTCCACTTTTGAACATGACTTCTTTGAACCAACAAAAATGGCCGATATTAGCATATTTGGTAATCGCATTAAATGTATATATTCTGATCGATACCAGCACATAAATGTTTGTTAATCATCCTAAATGCCATAAAGGAAAATGATAATTTATGGCAATATCATACAGGATTAGTTAATGTATCAGCCAGTAAGGTAATAAAGTCTTAAACCATTAAACTTAAACAAAACTTAATGGATGATTAAATACATACAGTATGTGTGTGTACCTAGTTACACGCATTAGAAGTTACACTTCCTTGGAGTCATCAACATCGTCAGCCGGACGACGTACACCGGTGGACCTGGGCCTCCCCGTAGAGCGCCACAGGTCACGGTCACGAGCATCCAGTACCTCCCCGCCACATTAGAATGTCATCGATCTACTGTCATTTCCTTGGCATAACAAGAGAAAAACTAGTTTTGACTATAGCTAACTTAAGAGTGTTGGTTTTTTCGTGACGGTGTGCGCGCGCATCGAAAAAAATACTATCGTCACCATCCCCTAACGCGCCAAAGAAGTGTAACTTCAATAATACATAAGCTCTTATACGCTTAATCATTGAAAGTAAGCTTATCTTTTCCATTTCTGTTAAAGCTCTGTATTCTTGACTAAGCTCTTTGCAGTTCTGAACTTTGCTCTCGCGCAAATATTAGTACAGTCAAGATCTACACGAGCAGTTGTTATATGCCAACAGGTTGCACGTAACTCGCCTTTGTTTCTTTATTAACTGATCTTTGGGTCACAGTTAAATTAGTGGTAACTAATAAAGTTGACAATTTAGTAGTGAGGTTATCTGTCAGTGTTTTTTTTATCATTCAGCCGCATGGTAAATTAAATACATTAGTAACTAGTTTGCTATTTTAAGTAAATTAATAATTTCCTATGAATGTATTTTTTGTTAATGATTAAATTATACATACATAGTCCAATGGTTCTGGCTAAATAGTGTTGTAAAGAAGATTTCGATCGAGCGTCATCAAATCAGGTAGGTATCATCATAAAAAGGGCTTAAATTTTCATATTTTTTTTAACATGATGAGATTTCTTTTCATTCCTCAGATCGCCGGACTTACTAATTCTTTATGACTACAAGACAGAGTTATTTCCCATGAAGGAGTGCTCGCCTACGAAGTCGCGGGTACAGCTAGTCTCTAATAATACATATTTTATGTATTCTGTTCTAGACGTGTATTGATTATAAGCACGCATTGTTCTCGTCGGTCATCATTATACTGTATCCAAATTATAATTGAACCAATTAACTAAGCATCGAATATAATTGAAAGTAGATAGTCTGCTCTGAGGGTAAGGTAATTACAAGATCCAATTTAGAATTGCCAACTCTACACATTGCTAGTTTGAAACAAAGCTTAATTAATTAAGTCGAGAACAATTTAGTTCGCTGCCGTAATATTCTCAGCAATTACGCGAAATTCGATGTGTTTTGTAGTCGTCGGTAATTGCCGACGAGTCCCGAATCAGATTGTACCCGACACTAATACACCATACATCCATTAATTACCCCAACGCAAACTGGCCTAATTGGAAAATCTAATAATTAATTAAAAACCTTCATAGTGCTATTATTGAATTAGTTTAATTAGAGTTTGTTTAATTGCATAATACAATAATGTAATTAAAAATGTTATTGTTTTATGCTATTTTGGATGGTTACGTACAATGAAGAATAATTATGATCATAATTTATTTTAATTGGTTGTAAAGAATGTGTACTCGTACCAAACATGCGTATCGAATAGTTTTTTAATTAATCAATTCTTATGTGCGTACCATTGTATGACTAATTAATTTTCCAGGAGTTTTTATTTAAACGTATTTTAGACGTTAGTTATTAGGTATTTGAACTTATAATAAGATATATACAGGCACTTTAATAATGATAGAGTCCACTTACAAGCCCTTACAGGCCAACGCCATCATTACAAGTCATAAGATATTCATGCGCAGCGCAAAATATTTTCGACAGACTTCGTTTTTTCTTTCTTTTGACACCTAGTCCTTTCTAACATTTACAATATCGGATAGTGAACGAATTGAGTTATTAAACGATTTTTATAACCTTATCAAGAATTCCAAGAAGAGGTAGTGCCATGCTGCATAGGAGGATGTAGTGCCATGCATAGTGCATGACACTACATTCTCTTATGCAACGGAATTACGCCGGCACAACCGTAGGGTACCTCTCGCTCACATAATACCGCCGTAAAGTGACATCTTCATTGTCTAGTTTCGTGCGGTTAACCTGTAGTCGCTTGATTATTGGTTTATTTGGGAGAAAGGAGGGCAACGCATCAGCATTGCAATTATGTGAATGTTCATGGGTGTTGTTAGTCGTAATAAGGATCAGATTTCTCGTTCGCCCCCCCTCTACTAAAAGAGTATATATCACGTACGGGACATACATACGGAATAAATTGCATTTATAATTGTTGCAAAGTACGGTGAGCGTAATAGCGTATCGGGGTGCGTGTGGGAATCAATATGATCTGCGATCCGGTGCTGCAGTAACGAGACACATTTCCGGTCGTATCCTTCCAATTAGCGCCGAGGGGGACGAGAGCGGATCTGGACACCGCGGCGACTCGTTACGGCCCCGACTCGTTAAGAGAATTGTTTGTTCGAGTATGTAAAAATGTGTTTATTTGCACGTACACTCTGGGCTAAAAAAATATATGAAAGACCCTTTTAAGACTTTTAATGATTTCCCGGCAAAGGGAAATTGGGTTAGTTATTTTCCCCGGGGTTGCCCCTCGTTAAGTTTTAATGGGGTAGCTAGCTACGACGTAATCAAACGTGCTTATTTAAGTTAACGACGTTTACAGGTCTGTGTACTCTGTCGTCAATAGAGTTCACCTAAAGGAGACACAGTTACGCCTTTGTTACACGTAAATGAGGGCTCTTGTAAAAACAGTGAAAACGAATAACGAGCGCGGATAGCGTTTTCTAAGAGCTCGTTAATTATATGATTTAGGTCCCCGGAGCCATAGGAATATGTTAATTAGCAACTAGTTGGGAACACCAGTGTTTCCGTTACGACCACTAGTAAGGTCCCTACATGTAGAACGCCTAATTGATCTTCAGTAAAATGTCGGCAGCGCTTGTTTTTGCAAGGAACTGGGCTCATTAGAGCGACGAGGCACGTTGACTACACTCTGTTGCGCTTATTAGCGCAAAATCTCATTAGGGACCACTATTGTTGTAATTAAACAACAAATATCAACGCACACCATACGTATCGAGGCAAAATCGCCTTTATGTTGCCGCTGTATTAGGAGTTGCGGATCGAGCGCCTTAATTGTAATTGTTTGGATTTAATTAACAACTCAATGCTTGGACTGAACGAAAAGAGTTCTTGTGGCGTCTGACATAATTCCATTGTTATCTGAAGAGATGAAAAAAAAAAAAATAAAAAGTTTGTTTAGAAGTGACTTACACAATTACTTGAGTGTGCTCAGTTCCGGCGGCGCTGGTACGCTGTTGGGCGGGTGTAAGTTTAATTGGACAACCGAGGGCCGGGCAGAGGCTCGGATGTTTCTCTCTAACACTTCTAATTGGTTCGCTGGCACTAACAGGCTTTTCTCTAAAACCGTTACTCATCGTCAGCATTTGACAAGGATACGTTCAACAATGAAAAATATGATGCTGAAATTTAATTGCGTATCGCATGTAGACAATGGAATATGTCTGGAAAACGGAGCAGGGGGTATCAGTGGTTTTTTTGTTAATTGCTTCATTCGAAGTATTCGATGAAAACCAATTCAATAAACAGGAATATATTTTTACAAATATTATAGTTTTAAGTGTCTATAAAATACAGGAAATGTTATTTATTACCTACTCAAAAATTAATATTCTATTTTAGTCATGTTTAACATTTAAAGTAATAAATATTATTTATAATACAAGCATTTATTGATCTATTTAATATTGTTTTGTTTTTTAATATGATGATTCAGGATAGACAGAAACAAAAAGAATGTGTGTGAGGCATTTTCTATACTCATTTTTTTAAAGTAAATGTTATATATAATGCTTATTTTATCATCATAATTTATTAAAGCTCTACATTAAGTCGGTTACACAAGGTTGAATTGGTTGCAAATATTTGTTGGCATTACCATCATTACGTGTAAAGAAAAGGAACGGCAAGATTGTGTGAAAAATTATGTTTGAAATTACCCACACTAGAAGCATTTTTTTGCTCTCAACCTATTATTATTCAACCATATTAATTGATTACCTAATCAGTTAATGCAAAGAGCCCGAGTGAAGTGTCGCTGTAATATCTTGTATAGTTAACTGTAATAAATTTATAACAACTTTTATATTTATTTTAATATTTTATTGTATAGTTAGGTACATTTTATATGCGTGACCATTGATTTCTTTATTTAAATAAACAATTTCTTGATTTACTGAAGTAGAGATTCTTGACACACGCCTTCGGGAATAAGTTGGGTATAGCGTGACCTGGGCGTTACGAAAAGGGGGTCAACGAATGTTAGAGGAAGACATAAGTTAGTGAAGATAGAAATATACTTTTCGTATATTACTGTAGGGGCAAGAGAGGGAGAGGTGCGAGCACACATTTTCTATCTCTCCTTCTGTCATAGACAGTTACGTTTCGTACAACTAAAGTAGAAAATCTTGCTTCATAGAGCACTAGTATTTTAAATATTCTCGGTAACACGTTTGATAATTTGTATCGCCATACAATGAAGCTATAGCGCCATCATCATGGCATCATATGGTGATGCAAAATGTACTGATCTTTCTCTTTACATGGCGTTATCGAAAGCTCAACCCAATATGGGTATATGTTTTAAGTTAACTGTTTTTGTATATCTATGATTTTTTTATGACTTGACGTCAGGATTCATGAATACGGCACTTATTAGTGTTCCGTACCCAGATGGGAACCTGTTCCGCTCTCAACAAAGACTCTGACTGTCCGTCTGTCTGTAACATTTTGTATTTCACAAACTGTGATAGCTAAAATTGTCACAGATGATGTACTCGTATTGCTGTTGCAGCTATGACAAGAAATAAAAAACAATAACACAAATATTTATGTGATGCTCCCATATATTGAACGTGATTTAATTGCCGTTTTATTATAGAGTGGTATGGAAACCTTCATGCTTGAGTCTGATTCGCACTTGGCCGGTTTTTTTATCTATTTACTTTATATTAATTATCAGTTAGCGTCTAACTTCGCGTAAACAGTAAATAACTGCCGCGCATGCATCCTCAATGAAGTCATACCTGCGACACAAAAAAATGTGCCATAAATAAAATTCACTATCGACTTTTTTTCACAATTCAAAGTAAAAATTTAACCTCCATAATGAACAAAACATAAAAATACATCTATCCGCTTCTCTGTTTGTCGTATATCAACATTGTTAATAGATTAGTGTGTTAATGTAAAGTGCTATAATAAATCCAAGATAGATAAAATTATTCAAATAAATATTGTTGTATAATGCATAAATGTATATTGTAGTGTTTTGTCATATGTGATCACACTCATTTAGATGTATGTATTTTATGAGAGTTATTTATTGTTTTGACTTTTGATATAAATGCCTCAAGATTTTCCGCATGCATTTGAATAAATACCAGATTGTATGCATTTATAATGTATTGAATTCATTTGTTTATTATTTAATATGCTATTAAAATTTAATGTATTCTCAAAAAATATTATAAAAATTGGAGCGTTAATATTTTTTCTCGTAGAATTTCTAATCTAATCCTTGAATCGAAGGTTATACAGTTTTTTTAAAAAGTACCTAGTGACAAGGCTACATTGTGAAATCGGGTGCAGTACGACAGACAAAACACCTCTCGCTAATATGATACCGCATTTTAATGGTGTGTTTGTGTGGCGTTTCGTGCAGTTGATGGGTACCCGGCCCCGGTCCATTGGAGAGGCATAGCGACGCATATCAGGATTTTTGTGGGCGTCGACAGACATGTTTGTCCTATGCTAGCCCTTATGCTGTAAGAAGAACCGGTCATGTAAGACGAGGGTACCGTACTAACGGGAGGAACGAGCTTTAATATTTTTAGAGCTCCGTCCGTTTCGCCATCTGTATGGAGTTAGTACTATACAGGCTATCCCAAAAGTCAACGTCCAACCGAAAACCTGAGCTAAGCTAACTTATGTAAGTTATGGTCTTATAAAAATTTAAAAAAATCTACCTCGGGTTTTCGGTTGGCCGTTGATTTTGAGACAACCTGTATACACCGTACGGAAAGAGTCTGACAAGACCTTCTTCTCGGGTACGTGTGGATTGATCAAGCTGGAATTTACGTCTAACAATAAATATGCAACGCGACTGAAAACCTTGAAAAAATATATTTTTCAGTGATATATAATTTACAAATCATGAGTCATCATGAGATAATCATCGCCAAATTTTATAATTCTAGGTCTACTGTAATAATAACCACCTATAGGTCTTGCAGTTGTTATGTATCAGGACGTGCAGTCCTGTCACTCACAGTATAAGCTCTGATGCTTAAAAAATACTATAGAAATAGTAATGTTTATTAAAGGTTACGTAATATATAATCATTATCTAATTTTACAACATTATCTAATTCTTAAAATAGTAATACCTAGAACGCTTTATTCTCAGGCGGCGACCAGCGAGACCGCCACTCGGACGGCCTCTTCGTGTCGGACGTGGCACGATATTTAATTTCCTCTTAATGATCATTCAATGTGGCTGCCACGTTAACATTGTTAATTTCTTTTCTCATTAGTAGTTATAACAATGAGATGTCATTGTAATTTTTTTGACGTTACAACGTAAATGATTCCGTAGCATTTATTATAGAGCAATGGTTTTAGTTTCTACGTAACACTCCAAGAAAGACCTCAAGTTCATGTATCACTTATTGACAAATATGTGAGAGTCGTGACATGTGGCACCGGGGTCTATTGCCTACGACCTTATGGCAACGAGAAAATGTGTTGATAACATCGAAATGCTCTGCTAATGTAACATTGACAATGAAACAAAAAATATTTTTAAATGTGTAAATTTTTCTTCTACAAGACTAAACATTGGGTACGTTTAGTGTTGTACTAGTGGCACCACTAATTGGGAAATACTCCAGTACCACTGGCGAGACGCATAGAGATAATATAGATGGAGAAGGGAAGCCAGCCTAAAACGTGGCCGTATAATTCGAAAGAGAGAGCAAATGTGGTACACTGTCTCTCCTTTTTCATTCACTAATCTCTGCACAATGCGCATGCGAGATTAGGTAGACAAGGATAGTTATGCTTTCTCATCTCCCTTCTTTATTCACTGAGACGTCTACTCGCTGTAATATACAGGGCTGCTTTAGGGGGCCCTTCTCAATCTATACTATCTCTATCGCGAGGCATCACGGGTTACTCTTGCGTTTTGTGCAGTGAATTAAAGTTTCATCCCAACCGGAAGGCGACGCATCTGCGTTGGATTTGATTTAACATCAAGTCATCTGCCTAATTGCCTCCTTGTCATAATAAAACGAACAACTAAATGTAATTGCAAGTATACGTACTAAGAAAAAGGGCTCTATGAGCACCTTTGAAGAAGAGGAAGTAATGTGAACAAAACATCTGACAGCTGTTATGCGGATGTTTATGGACGTCGGATTATTTATTAATTATAGCAATTTGTGGTCTCATATAATTTCAAGTTTGTTTTGTGGCTATGGTATATGGCAAAAAAGTTGTTTATTTGACGGCATGCCATTACAACTAAGCTCTAGCAATCAATTGGAACCAGTCATCAGTCAATCTATATTTATACTTATTGTAAAACAAAGTCCATTTAAAAGCTATCTAGCTGTATGTCAATTCAATATCTATTTGCATGTGATTGCTTTTTCAAAATATACTGAAGGGATTTGAACGGAACTGAAAGGTTGTGGTTTTCACACAAGGAAAGCGCGATTCCCGAGGATGTTTATAATGTATAATCTATTAATTGATGCTGGTGAGGATTACTAGTATAGTATATAGTTAGATTCCCTACTTTGTGCGTGTGTATGTGATCGATTTTCTCAAAATACACTAAACGGATTTTCATGCAGTTTTTACTATTGCATAACGATTCCCGAGGAAGGTTTTGTGTATAATTACTAAAATAGCGCTCATGAATGAAAATCAGTTCAGTAGATATTCAGAAGAATTTACACTATTTATTCAATACAATTCTTACATTTACGACCGGTTTCGGTTCCTTACTACCAGTACACATGATTAGTAATTTAATTACTTTAAATTAGGCAAACAAAAACTATTAGTGAAATGTTGAATGATATTAGTAGATTGTTTGTTTATAGGCCCGATTTCCCCGGCCAAAAGTAAACGGGATCAATTTAACGTAAACGCAATTTTCACATTCGTTCAGTACGAAAATCTGCATTTCGCCAACAAAACTTTAACTGAACTTTTCTATATCGCAGACACGATTTTAACACTCAGTTTATTGGCTGCTGTCGTGTGACTGTATTCGGTTGCCTATTGAAGGGAGGAGGATAGGAGGACAACGCACCTGCATGACAACAAGTATGCGGATGTTTATGGGCATACTACATGAAAGGCTATATTATAATTAATGTCATTAGCAATTATTTTAACCTTACAACAATGTGTAAAGATGAAAGGGCGACGACCGGCTGGCTGAGTTGGTAACGTGGCGGTTAGTTCGCGTGTTACGCCGGAGGTCGCTTGTTCGAATCCCGCGTAGAAAATGGATATTTATATATGTATTTATATACTAAAAATCTTAATATGTAAGATTTCTTAAATATATTAAAATATTAAATACATTTCCGTTGTCTAGTTCCTGTAACGCAAGTCCTTACGGTACTTACCACAGGACTACGCTGACGTGGTGTGAAAGTCCACAGATATTACTATTGTATTTAATCAATTTTTTTTTTTGATTGGGGTCATCTAGGTCGCGTGAGCATTTAAGAGTTCCGTGCAACGTACACCTGTCTGTCACCAGGCTGTTTATCACGAGCCGTGACAGGTAGCCAGTTGAAGTATAATCTATTTCTATTGCCGCTACAAAAACAAGCACAAAAAAGCAGAGTAGAACAAATAAGATCACAGTCTGCAACACACGAGGTTACGGTGTCCTCTACACAGATGACACGGAGCCCTTCTTGTACTTGTTCAGCTCGCACTTGGCCGGTTTTCCATATTTATCTAAAATAAATATATTTTATTCTACAATAAAAATGTTCCGATCGAAATCGAAAAATTGCGATATACGTAGGTTTATTTGGCATCAGATCATTGGGTGACTTCCTGTTATAACAAAGGACATCGTTAGAACTCGAGCACGATGCGACTACAGCTTTCGGTTCCTGTAGGGAAGTTTGTGTCATCAATTGTAGATTTAGTTTGTTTGTCCGTGTATATAGCGGCTAATGCAACGCTAATTTGAGGAGAAATAACAATGGTTGGGAAACAGTAAACGTGAAACATAAGTGTTCCGTCCCGGATGGGAATAGCAGGGTGAAACCGTAAAGGATGCCTGTGTTCAGCAGTGAATGGGTAAAGACTGATGATGATTATGATGGTAATAATACAACACTCTTTGTGTTAAGGGTCCCGTTGTACCAGAAAAAAATGTTATATTTAAATAAGTAAGATATCTTAACATATTATTGGATAATCTTAAAAGAATGTGGAAGAATTGAATAATATCACGACACGTCATAATTTAGTATTTAATTAGACACTCTTGCATAGTAATAAAAACGCCGATTTCGTATATAATACCCGTTAATGCGGTAATACTAATAAATAAAGCAGTAAAATACAATTTACGGTTTTGTCTGATGTAGATCAAGATTATAAAACCCTTTAAGTATTGAAATTGATACAAAATATTCTCGTACGAAAGTTGAAGGTAGTCTTATGTTTTGAGTGACAAATCCAATTTTATTCTCCACTGCCCCTCTCGGCCCCCGCCCCGCGGACCGATCAGACCTTATCCAAATTGGATCTTGAATAATAAAGAATCGGGGTGATTGGATTTTATTCCTTAAATTCAATTAGCACACGAGGGTCGTGTGTGTGACTGCAGACGATAGATAGAGCCACATTATCGTATTAAAAGGGATGGTAGGGTTTATTGTGTACCGAGGGAAGCGGCGCCCTTTAAAACTATAAGTTCCGCCATTATGTTTTATTTGACGTTTGTGGTTAAAAATTTTGTGGTAACATTCACACGAGACAATATCATATTTTACTGTGGTATAAATGATGTTTAACCTGAAAATAACATAAACCTAACACTGAAATATTCGCTTTAAAACTAGTCAATTATTTAATTTTAGTTTAGGTATTTATTATTGTAAACATAATATGTTGTAAGAGCTACTTACGTTTTGAAGTGAATTATTATTACTGAACCGAATTTGTTGTAATCATCACCATCAGCCGGATGGCGTCCACTGCTGGACCTGGGCCTCCCCCACGTTACGGCACAGATCTGGATATATCGTTTAAATGTAGTATATAGATATATAGTTTAGTCAAATATATATAAACTTTCATAAAGATATTTCCACATGGGCAGATATTATTCTTCTGGGATAGAATTTTGCGGATTCTTGTTTTTTTTGATAGTTAATATATTAAATTTCTTAATGAATTACGGAAAGAAGTTACATATTATACGTATCCATTTTTAATAGTACGTCAACGCATTTACAAATGGTCTGTTAATCTTCATATATCATTTACACATATTAATGCATATTAAGAAAATATGATGATTGGTGTCATATGTGCTGAGACTTAACCAAAGGGAAACTCAAGAACTCTATTGGCCATGAAAGACCCACATTAGTTATGTAGTAAAAGAAATTGTAATTTCTCAAAAATCAATATGTTAACTATAAAAAAAGCAAGAAACCTAAAAACTCAAACCTCCCATAATGAAATTTAAATTAGATATAACAATTGCTCGAGATTGCAAGTCAGTATTGTGAACATTCCAAAAAAGTTCATCAGAATATAAATTTAACGTAAAGCAGAAATAAACAAAACCATTATAAATTCGTGCTATCCCATCATTCGACCTACGCCCGTTAATATGAATGTATATTATTATAATAAATTGCTGTATTATCGCGGCTGCGTTTGACATAAACATCGAAATCTACTTAAAGTAATGGAAACGATTTAATGTGCTCACAAACAGAACCAGGCCGTACGATAAGGCGAGCTCACTTACGATATTCATTATAGTTTACATATAAAAATGTTCCCAGTGTTTTAATTTTTGAATTTCAAATTGATGTGTTTGAAGTATAATAATATTGAATTCTGAATTGATAATACGTTATCTTAGCTGGCCACATAATTTGAGTTAAGAATTCGTTGCTCAAATGAACTAAGCCTTTTTAAGTTCTCTTATCCTTGTTATTCTATGCTTATTAATTAACATACAAAATTAATAATATTACCTAAGAGTTAATTAAAAAATATTTATCTCATGCCTGTTACGTATTTAGAGATATTTAAAAAGTTGGAGACCTTTTTATTTTATTAATCTACTATTATCGACGGTCAAGCTTTTCTGTTGTCTTCTCTCAATCATCATCAGAATCATTCAATCGCTAACTAAACAATCAGGGTATTTAATCGCCAAAGCTACTGACCGTCAATGTATTTCATTCATCCATTGATGCGCTTAGTTCGTATTCTGCCATTGAAAACCTGCACTTGCTAAACGATGCTCGTTTATTTTTATAGATCCAACAAGGCGAAGCTTCAGGGTTGGCAAATTTCAACGTAACACTTTGGAGGCCTAATTTTTTTGCTTTGTTACAATATGCATATCATTTCTTCGTACATAAAAAGAAATATGTAGTAAAATTATGCGCAGCTAATGACTAGTCAGTGAATGTATTTACGTCATTGACGTTACTTAATTAAACGTCTTTTTTATAATATATCATAGGTATTATATTCAAATGTGTTTAATATTAAAGGAAAGGTGTGTGTACATTAAATATAAAAATAATAATAATAGGATTATAAGGCCGCGTTTAGGAAAACGAAGTGTTGGTTGACCGTTCACCAGGTGGAAAGACGATCTCCGTGCAGCAGCCGGTCCGGGATGGTTGCGAGTGGCACGAAATCGGTCGTCTTGGCGCTCATTGAAAGAGGCCTATTTCTAGCTTTGGGTTGATAAGGGTTGATAATGGGGATGATGATGATGTTTGTCTATTTGTACACGCTAATGTCCGGAAATAATGAATTTAACTTTTTTTTTGTATAGCTTATAGGCCTAGGCAACATATAGGGAATAATTTGTTTTTAAAACTGGAACAACCAGAAACACGCAGTAGCGTCCGAAGTACGCGAGCGAAGTATCGCTCGCGTACTTCGGATGCGTATATTGTTTGAATTAATATCTGTATATCGATAGTTAATAGTCGAGGGTGTTCGTTCATATGTGATGCTTTTTGTTTTGTTTTGCTTCACTGCCGCGTCCTGTCTAACATCTGAGAACGATGAGCAGGTGCCCTCTATTAGTTGATATCCCAATTTGGGATAGTTGGGTCAAGGCCCATCACAGTCTATATAAGACTGACGCTATGGTATTAAGATACAGCGTATATGACTGGATGTCATGATCATTGATCAATACAGACATCGCTTTAGTACATAGCAAATAGGTAGGTACTCCCTCTTATATAAATTTTGACACGACCTGATGTTGGCGTCTTTGGCGTTTTGAGCTTTAATCTTTGATAGGTGTAAGTTATAATAATAATAATGTACTAAACATTATGCATGTTATATGTTAATATACAAAACATGAATAATAATAATTGTATTTAAAAATCATATTTTAAGCATGTAATGAAAATATTAAGACAGCCTTTCATGGTAGAGCAAACATCTGATCTATTTAAAAAAAACCTTTAAAGTTAGGTTATAAGAGAGCAATATTATGTTAACATTCGCAGCTGATATAAGCAATCCTATTTTAAAAAGATACGAATCTCATTTAAGTATAAATTGAATTAAAACAATGCATCCCACAGCAGGGAGGGGGTAGTGGGAGCAGAGAGTATTCCGATGCTATAGCGTGCGGCGCAACCTTAAAAGCAATATCCGGCGCCGAGCGCGCCGTCCGGAAATGAACCGGAAACAGCGGTGTATTAAGCCGCAGGTACCAGCCCTTCAATTTATAAACGCTCGCGGCCATACTCTAGTAACTGACGCCTCTGTACTCGCATCCGGACTACTTAATTTGTAACACACACACTATTAAGTGCACTTCTTGAAATGCGCCTTTTTATTGCTTAAGGGTCCAGTATTTTTGTAACTATCGACGCCTAAAGACATTCCTATAACCAAGAGTGTGATTTGTTGCTCTTTTTTATTTATAGCGTCTAAGAGAAATACAATATAAACTGTCACGTTGTCCTATGTGCTTTCGCGCCGTTATTATGAAATAGAAAAGATCCACTATCAGAAGAATGTATACTTTTCGCTTATAAATTCGGTAAAAGTTTCACGAACAGCATCTTGCAAACTCGGAAAGTGCACAGCAATTACATCCAGTGCTATCTAGAATGACATTGTCGGCCTGAACCAACATCGAAATGAAATAAACTCAATAAACAAAAGTTTGCAAATCCAATATGATTCGGCGCGTCGGTAAACATCGGCGGCATCCCACTGATATCGCAAACGAATAACATTAAACTTTGTATGGATTGAATGTAGAAAACCAATTTCGGTGCTCGGCGAGTGCGAGCCAATAGGATGAGGGTGTCAGAACGCTTTGACAGCTCTCTGATTGAAAAATACGGAAGCTGTTTATGGAGCAAGTGAGCCCCGATCCTGGAACGGCGCAGGACGCGACGCGTGTCACACCCCGCTCACACGCCAGTTACGTCTTATAATATTCTTTATAGCTAAACTGTTTCACAACTGCGGTCAAAATCTACGGTTGTACTTACATTTAGGCTTTGATCAAATATAGTTGATCGAAGGATGCAGGGAATTCTTTTGCCATTGGTCCCTAACTACTGGATCGATTATAGTTAATTTTCTACGTACACTTTCCTTGAATGGTTTTGTTTGGCTGGAGAATCGCACCTCACTGATAAATGATATTAAAAATAGCTAAGCTGTTTTGCAACTGCTGTCATGATCTGTTTAAAAAAAATCTAGGTTGCTGAATGGTTTTGTTTCCAGGCAATTTTAAGTTCAACGTGCACTGTAGGTTCCGATTTTTGTTGTTATGTTCATCTGCCTCATTAGAAAACTGGCATAATGTATGTGTTGATTTTTCATCGTTCTTAAAAAAACCCAACAATAGCCAGTGTGGCAGGTGTCATATTCTAGTTCATAATAGCATAAAATATATTCGGAAAATGTTAACAATTTGTAATAATATTAAATTTTCGTGATATTAGCTAAGATTATAAGCGATTTATTGATAATGCGCTGCCGTGCCGAGCGATAGCGTCACACAGATTATTGCACGCATTTACATTTCTAAATAGGTCCAGTTAATGGTGTCACATAAATTTTAATACAGGGCTATGCTAATGGCCCGCTAAGTAATACAAACTAAAACTAATAAATATACGTCTATTTGAATATCGTGACTATTAACTTTGCATATTAAAATTAATATAACGCTAAGTCGCCGCAACATGTGTATTCAGTATATTGTAAACAAGCCAGTTCCCGCCGATTTGCCCGCGTGATTCACGGAATTGAAAAAAAAAAAGAAAGTGTTTCATTTTTCAAAACAAAATTTACATCCTATATGTTGCCCAGACTTATTAGCTATTGAACAAAAAGAGTTCCATTTAGTATTTCTCTGTAACTACAGAGATTAGCATGTACCAAGAGACAAATTGTTTATTTATTTTTAAAATTGTACTTAATGTACAGATATATATTTTTATTACTTTGTTACACGCATAGACTAGCTACCCCCTTTCGCTTTATTAACAGGCTGGATTGTTACTTTAAACTTTTAAGATTATAGGAAAATCGATGACATGCAGGCATTCAGCTTATTTGGACTTTGATTTGTAATATGTATAGATATAAGAGGAGGGGCCGTTTCTGCTTTGTACCCTTATATTATCTCACTCTCTCTGGTCTGGTCTGGCACAAATGGGGGCTGACAGTCAGCACCAAAAGTTGCTTAACAATTTTCGCTTCTCCAAAAAGAAAATACCTAAATAATTAAACATACAATTTTTACCTATTAATTATAGTGTTCTAGGACTAAGACTGTTAAACATTTCATGCTTGCTTCTCTATGACTTTATTCTTGTTATATGCTGCTTGTGAAACCTCTGATACCCCTTGGCAGAAAAAGGCAACTGCAATAGTCGCTAATAGGCTGCTGATTTCTCATTACCCCCTATAGTTTAAACATATCGATTTAAAACGTAGTAAATTACACTCTTACAAGGCATAGAACATGTGAATGAGAATATGTCGTTGCAAATCTACTTGTAATGTGTGCGTTTGACGTCTCTGTATTTATTTTGCACTTAAAGAATTGTCGAGTGGCTGCCAAAAGGCCGGTATATGCTGTTACTAAAAGTTTTTCATTAGCACGATCGTAGAAATTCTGTATTATAATATAATTAGCGTTCGTGTAATAAATATGGTACGTGAATTGCTCGGCAGCGGCGCCATTTGCAGCAATTCACACTGGACAAATAAGTTCATAGTTCTATATTGCGTAAATAAATATTGTCCGGCTACGAAGTGTCTAAGGCTCAAATCACACCGAGAGAGTAGCGGACGACGCAGTAACGAGGTGTTTCCATGTCATATCGATTTAAACCTTATTTTCATTACGATAGTACTTAGTATCACTTGAAGAAACTTGAATATTGCGCTGCCGCAACGGCTCCGCGTGCACTTGACAGATCTCACCATAGAGATAAAGATATAAAATATATAATAATAGATAGAGAAGCCCAAAATGCGGCCGTCTCAAGTCGAAAGAGAGCAGCGGCTGCCACACCGGTGAAGTTTCACCTTAAGAAAGCCTGTGCATACATTGATGATATTGATCATTTTGATGATTTCGGACCGATTTCGACTCCTTATTGAGTTTGGTGCTGATGCGCACGAAGATGGCTTACGTAGTTTGGTGCTGATGCGCACGAAGATGGCTTACGTAGTTTGGTGCTGATGCGCACGAAGATGGCTTACGTAGTTTGGTGCTGATGCGCACGAAGTTGGCTTACGTAGTTTGGTGCTGATGCGCACGAAGATGGCTTACGTAGTTTGGTGCTGATGCGCACGAAGATGGCTTACGTAGTTTGGTGCTGATGCGCACGAAGATGGCTTACGTAGCCGATCTTCGAGGCAAACTGCCTTCCTCAGTGTGGGCAAGTGAGCTTATCGCTCTCGTAGTGATAATGTGCATATATTATAATCATGCTGAATAACTGCAGTGCCGATAAAAGGCATATTGTAATGAACTAGATCTTCACTAAATAGTTGGTAATTAACACTGGCAGACTATTAACCGGGTTCTAGAACTGGACTAGAAACGAAATTTAGCCTCCACAAATGTCTGGTTCTATTCAAGATAATAATCGGCCCATATACAACCTCTTCGTCTCATATTGTTTTAAAATTTTGTAGGTATGTTCAATATGTTCTGCATAATATCGATATCAAATTCCGTTTGAATTATTACATAAATAAAACAATCACTGTTATTTATTATTCGAATATATTGAATTAACACAGCATAATATTGCCATTATACAAAGTGGAATACGCATAATTTATATCACTAATAAAAATAATGTTTTAATAACGTTTATCAAATAAACATAAATATTGTGAAACTGTATAATCATTTACAGATATTGGAAGCCAGCACCATGACAGAAGCGATGATGAATGACCAACAAATTATTCGGGTTATGAAATATCTCATAAACAGGCGTGCACTGCGTCTACCCTCGCGTCGATATATCATGAATTCGGACATCAGCACTCTGCTATTGGAATTCTGCAGATGATTTTCCTTCAGAATTTATACGAACTCGGAACGAGCCAATCGTAGCAAGGATTTTGGGATGGGATATGCGCTCAGCGATTCATTTAAAACGGCGAAATTAAATGTCTGGGAGATTACTGCGGGACCGTTTCGGGATCACTTAGAGATAACTAAGACATACGATATTGAACTATGTCTTGTCTTATTAAATATATGTTGCGTCTCAAACGAATTTTTACCATGTAGCTTTTGGAACACCGTAAATCAACTGTTTTGAATTAATTATTTGAAATTGTAATATAATTACTGCCAATGAGACAAGGGATTTGAATTCATTTCATAAATAAGTGTAATTAGCTTTATAGGAATCTATCATCATCAGCATCAGCCGGACGACGCCCACTGCTGGGCGTAGCCTCTCCCACAGGGCGCCACAGGTCACGGCCGCGAGCGTCTGGCGCTGGTGCTTTGCCCGTGAATATGTTATATACCTTTTCTTCGAAATCGCTTAATACATAGGTAAATGCCGCATGAAAATTCGTTCAGTTCATTTGGAGAAAGTCAGTTACATACAGACAGATTTTGGGGACATTGTTTTGCAATAACAATACTTCGATATATTCTTTTCATATACTTGAACTTATTCTATGAATTCATATTATATATATATATATATATATATATATAATTGTTATTGGGAAATTTTGTACATATGTTATTTATTCTTCCACTACTCAGTAAATATGAATAGAATATGGGACACAGACTACAACATGGAATAACATAAATGTTACAAAAAACTAATCTCTGGCGATATATTTTATCCGGGTAAATCACGGGACATAGCCAAAATGTTATAAAATTAAAACCAACATAAACACCAGCTGCATACTATACTTACTCGTTTTTAGCCAAGCACAAAATCATTACAACAGAACTTTATAAGAAACATATTAGCTTACAAAGAAGTTAACAACGAAACGAAAGCATTGCACCATTCAATTGCGTCTTAATTACAAAACGGGTGAATATTTAATTAAAAAGTTTGAAGCACGCGAGTAATTCCTTATTCCACGTATACGAGATTTATTCCGAGCCCGCGAACCACCGTGAACCAGCCGACGTTCGACATGGCTTTTTTAATTGAACGAAGGCCCATTGTGCTCGTTAAAGCGATTCAAAGTTAATCACAGCGTTTTTCGTTCGGTAATGGAAGAAAGTAATTATCAATTAACCGTTCGATAATGGATTGTGGCTGCCTATCTGTCGGCTTATCACGCACCTCAACGACCTTTTCCCGCGATTTTATCATTTTATTAATAAAATTTTATGCATTCACATCAATCAAATTTGTTTATTTAAATATGTTTATTCGTGATGTGAATTCATTCTCAGCTTGTTTCCAATTTAGATTAAGAAACAATGTAAACGATATAATATAATTTATCGAGCTTTTATATCGGTCCTTTAACAATTAAAATTTTTACTTTTTCTTCATGTTTTCCGTATGTAAATAGGAGTGACAATTGAGTTCATTTACTGAATTAAAAATTAAAACACTTATTCTTAATATACCTACTCTCTATAATATTCCAAAAGGCTTGATTTAAACTCAATAGTACGTTGGTCATTAGAAGCATGCGCTCAGAAACTTCTTAATAAAATAAGGAATGTCTGGAAGTCACGGGCTCTTAGACCATAATGTTCATGTAGAATAATTGTTTATTACACTCAAAATCTAATCTCAATCGTTATTAATCATCGGATGATAATATCAAATGATAATAAATAATACTAGAGTTTAGCTGACTCGGACTTAAAACGAAACCAAACCTATATGGTGTAGACCATATCCCACTAATAGCTCGCTAATGGTTTAAAGAGTACGTCCCCTAGATTAGAATCTCTAATCATAACCTTCCTACATTTTTGATTGAAAACTAACAAGTCTTTCTAATTGCTACCGTTGAGGGTATAAGGCATTGTAATCATAGTTCAAGATAATATTTTATTTTAGATGTCTTAAACTGCTATCGGGATGCATTACTTCCATCTACGGGATATATAGAAAACGGAGGCTTGTCATAAACCAACGCCGCCTTGTTGTCCTGCGAGTCTCATGGTTTCCGTCGAATCTGTACTGGACCAGCCATAGCTCCAGTATAAAAAAAACATTTTAAATGAAAACTATAGAGAAATCGTCTTCACCGTTATTTTTAAAATTGTCATGCAAAATGTACAGTTAATTCACACAAAACGCCCTTAAACAAACGAGAGCTCCGTCGAGTGCTGACGTGATATTGCGCCGTGCATTAGCATTGTAAATGCAATCACAGGTGTTATGTTGTCACTGGTGCCACTAGCTCGTCCAATTTATGTGTCTTTGCCTGACCATCGCGAACATAAATTGTTTTATCAACATAAACTTTACACGTCATTGCTTGAGTATAAATTACTAGCGGTTGCTTTCGACTACAGACACAATCACGTGCAAACGTTAGTATTTATATAACTTATGTGTTATTTTGGCACATAAACTACAACATGCCGATGTTTAATCAGAATCCGTATAATCATTCCAGCATCATTGATTTACGAATGTCCATAGATCTATCCAAACTTTCGCATTTACAATGTTAGTAAGATTAACCGGTCGTTTTGTTATAGTAGTTAATTCGTATCCCGCTTATCTTAAATTATTCTGTGTTTAAGACCATCAGAGAAACTACTGAATTGCAGCTGCGATAGAACTTAATAAATAATTCAAATGGATTTTCAACTCTCGTAGGAACGTTAGAAATACGATGACGTCACACGTTTGAAAAGTGCCAATCCCCAATTGACCTCAGTATTCAAAGATGTGAAATGTGATTTGTTTAAGAACATAATAGTTGTTGACATATGGCGACATAGTCTTGGAGTGTACATCGTCACATGAATTCGGAGATGTATGATTTGTGTATGATACGAAATGTTATTTAAGTACTTACAAAATGTAACTTTTATTATGACAAGTGACGTCAAGTGTTCCATATGTCATCGATTGACGTTAGTGATCAAAGAAGCAAAATGTGATTTGTTTTTAGAATATCACAGTTTTTAATAGGTGACATCACACATTCGCCAAATGATCGTTAAATGATCTCGGCGAAAATATAAAGTATACTCTGTAACTGCTGTAACTCAAGTCCTCGCGGTACTTAGTACGGGGCTAATTGTGTGTTTAGCCTATAAATTATATTATAAAAAGTGTGAGTTTACTTATGTAGTAATGTAGTATACGCGTTAGAAGTTATACTTCTTTAGTGTATAAAAAAACTAAAGTGTTGATTATATATAGCTGACTTCAGGTCGTCGATTTTTCGTGACGTTGTGCGCGCGCATCATAAAAAAATACTCTCATCATTTCCTCTGAACGCGCCAAAAGAAAAATTTCTTCAAAAATATTAATTTTGTAAAAAGTATTTATTTAATTGGATACTTTATATTTATTTTATTTTGTAAACATTCGCATAAATCATGAATTATGCAATTTCAGCGAAAATAATTGTGGCAATTTATCAAATAATTCAATTAATAAAATTACGCAATTATTATTAGGAATGATCAACGTTTTTATGTTATGCCTTTAATTGGAAACATCGAGTGTAATTTGGTGTAATTAGCAAATGAGCAATTAATTAAAAACAAAAACATTTCACAGTAAAATAGCCATCTAGTGAGTAAAAAAGTGTGTGGCATTTTACCGCTAAACTTAGGGATATAGATAGAAGAAGAGCGAGTGAAATCTTATTCAATATTTTTTTCATTTTTCTTTCAATGTGATTTTTTTGTACTATTTCTCTCGTTCGTAATTTATCATGTTTATTTGGAAATAATCACTTGAGGCTAATAACGCTAATTAAATTTCATATTTTTATAGTATACTGGGCAATACATTTAATAGGCCTTTTGAATACATACCGACAGACATAGACACTCGCATTGTTGGCATGCAGATGTGCTGCCCTCATTTCCTCCTCCCTACCAATGGGCAACATATTAAATACTTGGATGGCACTTAAATTTTCCAAAATCATATTGTTTTCCTACCCAGTCTTGTTTTTACTTATTATAAGTAACATTTACATTATCAGCACAATTAGGTATATACCTAACACCAACGCATTACTTAAAACGTGTAATATGTAGTAGTTTCTACTTCAATATCGGCTGATTTTCGTAAACCCTGCGGGAATAACCAATTATTGATAATGTGAAAAAGGAAGCTGAATCAATTATTATTTCCAGCCGTAATATTTTCATTTATTTTTTTTGCACTAAAATTATCTTATTATTAATTTCATTTATCGAAAATGTTCCATAAGTTTTTCTTTTGTCACTACTATAAATTGAAAAACGAGTAAAATCGATGACATGGACGGATTTTTGTTATCTGTATATTATCGATTTTCTCAAAATCTATTGAACCGATTTTCCTGTGGTTTTCACCCACGGACAAAGCGACAAAAGCACATGATATAGCTCTGAAATGTTTTTCCTATATCATTCATCAGCCTAGCCTTTAATTTGTAATGAAGCCTAACTCATTATATAGTAATGACCGTGCATTCTCAACAGCAACTCTCTTTGAATTATTGCCAATACAACGGCGCGGTTAATAAGGCAATTACCATTCCCTCTTCTTGGTAATTAAACTGGTTCATTATGAAATTTGTAGTAATTACAGAGCAGTGCCAGAGTAGCGTTTTAAGGAGTCGTTGTTTCTAAAATGCAGAAGCACTGTAGCGGGAAACTGTGGCATTCTGACCGCAAATTTTAATTGGCCGTTGCCTACGTCTGACATATTTCCATACAATGTATAATTTTCGACCCATTATGTTTAAAAGTGCACCGACGCTCGTGTGTTTAATCGTTTTATATTTGAAATGAAATTAACATTATGGCGGTGACCGATTGGTGAAATTGGTTTAGAATAAAGCGTGCAGTTTATGTTTGTAGTCGCAGTTTCGATTCTTGTCTAGAATGTTTACGAACCTATGTAAGTTTATGACAAAAATAAACCTCTCAAATATTCACTTATCTTTAAAAGAGTAATTGTTTAATTTTAAAAGTTTAGAAAATAAACATTATTAAATTTTGTTTCGTCAGTGTTGAATCATAAAATTGAGCACCTGTGTATGGTACAGTGTCAAGTTGAGACCCAATTCATAGAAATATTTGCAGGTACGAGTCATAATGATAACCACGTAGTCATAATGGTTACACATTCTCTTAAAAGAAACTATATTTGTTTACGCTTCGTAATAACATATTAATTGGCAGACATATAACAGAACAATGGCAACACTGTATGATAATTATGATGATATATATATATATATATATATATATCATAAATATATATATATTTATATCTCATAATTATCATACAGTGTTGCCATTCTTCTCTTCGCCCTCCAATGCGCCACAGCGCAAGCATTACTTTTAAAGCGGTATCGCGTGTGCGAAAGGTGCCTCCAGATTTACAACTCAAATTCAGAAATGGCTCTTTTCTGCATCATCTCAGATCCTTTACAATATCAGCTGCAATGAATTCGAAAGCAGCTTATTGATGATACCTGACGATGCTTGACATTTTAGAGGTCAGAGTCAACTCGGCACCGTACGTCTCAGGCAGTCGCGGCCCGCGACGTAGATAATACAACCTCCATTATGCTAAGAGCCATTAAGCCCTCTTAATTATAAATGTGCCCTTATACGATAACGAGTTTTACATATTCAATATGTTACACTCAATTTGAATTCCGACTGCTACGGGCGGCCCTGTTTAACAAAGACTTTTTTTTTACGATCATATCGTGTTATTAAGATTTTTAATTAAGTTACAAAAAGCTTTCGAGATTTATGATACACTTTATGAGCTTTTGAAAGTTTGCATTTTAACCAACTTTCGGGAGAAATGCGTTCATAATTTGACCCGCATGTGTTTGGTTATTATCGCCATTGTCATCCGTTTAGCGATCTTAATGTTTCTGGTATCTATTATATAAGTAATTTAAAAATTGACAAATAAACGCTTGCTTTTGCTAACGAGGCATGAGATCCTTTATCATCACCACTATGAGCAACTGTTGATTGGTGAACGCAGAATTCTGATTAATTCCAATAAATACTGTGCAAAGATCTCCCCAGCACATAGACTTTTGCTCTACGAACGTAGTGTCAAGTTTAGTATCTTATACTTGACTCTTCTTCAAGCAGTCCAGCAAGAAGACTTTTAGTTCTCCTGGTATATGAAAATATAAAATTATTAAATTGACGATAGTCATATGAAACTTAACAATAAAAACAATTAGCTTTTCAACATGAATAACATATAAGTTGCACGTTCTTTGTTTTTATTTAATAACATTAAATAATAGATAGGCAAGGAAACCAATTCGAAATAGATTGAAGTGGGGGTACGCCGTCGCGAGGCAATAAAGGTAATGTACCTAGGCAAGATATTTGCCAATATCTTTCTATTGGCCCTCCCGAATATCTTGAGATTGTGTTCTCCCTACATAAAAATTGTTCCGGAATAGAGATAGTGCCCGGATAAATATTCAATTTCAGTAGGACGAAAAAGATTTGATACCTTTGGTACGTACTGGTGTTATTGGATGATAGCCTTGTGAATGGCTTAGATAATCATATTCATAGCTTTTCGACTTGACAACTTTTTTCTATAGCATTTCTTTACCGATTTGAATGCGTAAACGTGGGATTGTTTCGAAAACACATTCATATATGCGAGTTGCGAGCGATTATATTTTATATCGAATGCTAAATTATAAGGTAGCGTTACGAATGTAAGAAAAAAACATAGTTTTCATACTTATGCTTAGTTATATTCCACTGTATATGGAGGAGTATGGGGCAGAGGTCCTTTGCCATGATATTCTGTACGTATCATGCGGCTTCCAAGTTTCTAGTGCTAGCAGTTTTAGTGGAATGCTAATACGTCTCTACGACAGATATTCGTATGTCTAAGGGCTCGGGTAGTCGCCAGAAGGCCAAGATCGTTCGTTCGCCGCTTGTAATACAAAAAGAATCATTAGATATGATCTTCATTTAAGCTCCCTTTTTTTTACTCTTTCAATTTCTGAACAGTGTTTCAAATCGTATCATGAAGTCGGGGGTTCCTAGATCTACATAGTAGAATGTTTAAGTCAATTCGGTAGAGCATGCAGGCCGTTTGAGACTGAGTTCTCTTGAGTCATTTGGGATTGCTATTCCATCAAAACATAATGTGCACTGTAATATATTCTTCGTACTTGGCTACTCTTCACCGAGATTGGACGACATAAATACTACTATTATTAGGTTAGATCAGAGATCTTTAAATAAAGAAGACCGCGTTTGAGATTAATCGCTTTTGAGTCACTTGGGATTACTGTTCCATCAAAATGTGATATTCACTATAATATATTCTGCGTATTTGGCTATTCTTCGGCGATATTGGACGCTATACACACTAGTAATTTTAGGTCAAGCCAGAGATATTTAAATCAAGAATACGGGGTTTGAGATTGATTTCTATCGAGTCACTTGGGATTGCTGTTCCATCAGAACATAATATGCACCATAATATATTCTCCGTACTTGACTACTCTCCACCGAGATTGGACGCTGTAACCGAAATTCAGCTCGGAGCACTAAAATTAATCGCTTCTAAGTATCTCTAACAATTACACAGTTTAATTTTAGACCAAGTTAATAACTTCGGCTAAAGGGTTTAATTTAAGATGTACTATAAAATTTTAGTGCCAATATAGATTTCAATTTAGTTACTACCAATAATAGCCGTTGCTTTAACAGCTTCATATCACCGTATACATACATAACACCTCAACACTATACTACATCGACCATTACAGATTGATTATGTCGATTTGATGCCATGATCTTAATTCTCAGTAGCTACGCTAGTGTCAAAAAAAAAACAATAACACCACTTTATGGTAATCAGATCTTTATGCCAAAGTTCATGAAAATCTAGTCTAGTTCCCAAGATTCCGTGATTAGTGAGTGAATGAGTGAGTGACTTTCCGCATTCATATAATTATATAGATGAACACAGATAAAGTGTATTTAGCTTGACGGTATAATCTTTGATTCAGTCTATATCTGACGGTCGTATTATGTGGTATTCCAACTCTTTTCCTTAGAGTGCCAGATTCAACATGTAGATGAAAAGGGCATCTGAGTCTAATACAATCGGGAAAGCGATACCGACTACTTCATATAGGGCTGTGGCGTCGATAATTTGTTATATTCTCTCTAAATATTTAAACACTTAATAGAATTTTCTTTTTACATAATATAGTTTTTATAAAGATACTGTAAATAGATCATCTGTATTTTCAAGTAAGAATTTTTTTTTCTACAATTCTAAATCAAATAATATGCATTGTTACATGAATTATTAATGATAACATAAATAATCGTAACAAAACAGGTAATATTTACCATATTAAAGTCATAAAACAACATCGAATGACATCAACATCTTATTATATGATATTTAATATAATATTATAATACAAATATTTAATATAAACAATAATTGATATAACATAAATAACATATAAGGTTAATATATAATACGCTAGTAAATTTTAAAATATTTGGGTTGTATTTACCAGAATTAATTTAAAGATAACGAACAATTCTTGACATGGTTTGACTTTCATATTTGTTAACTATAGTTTTGTTAGTCAAACACACCTACAATGTACTATAACTTCATAAACTACAGAGAGCATATTATATTATCTGTGTGTTGTCTATAGTTTATTAAGATAATTATGTTACCGAAAATTTATTTTCACCAAAGTAAATTTTATTCCAACATAACCCAAGAAAAATATTTATTGGCAACCCTGGTGGCAGAAACCGGGAGGGGGCGGGTATTGAATGAGATTGCTTCTTACATCGGCAAATGGATCACGTAGTGGATGAGATGTCAGTGTTTCAAGGTATCATTTCGGACAATTCTTATACGGAATCCTTATACACACGCGTCATTTTCGACTTCATTGATTTGTTCAATCTCTGAGCAGAGACAGAAAAAAAAATATTCAAAACAATCGATAAAGTTTTGTATACATTGAATACAATATTTACTCAAAATACTATTAATTAGGTACGGATTTGATAATCAGATCCATTCTAATTTTTTATAAGCCAAAATTATACAACTTTCTGAGCCGAAAGTATCGATTTCAAATAAACGTTTAGTATATAGAATCGGTGTAGTGACCTACTTGCATCTGCCAGCATATGTTTATCACACACCTTAATGTGAAAACGTCTTTTAAGCTTCACATATATATTTCATCTATCAGGATTTCATTTTGAATCAATGGTAATTAAGATTTGTCTGTTGGTTGTCTTAACCAATGTCATGTGGTATTCGGCACAGGAAACATACAATACATAATTGTGACAATAAAATAAACGCATTATTGTATTAAATGTGAATTTATTTTGCTCTTTAAAAAAATACTAAGCCCACTCACTAGAGGAGAGAACCTAGATGTTTAGGTTAGGTAGTTATCATAATCCCATCACCTATCTCAACAAAAAATGGAAGATTCGAATACTATTGTGTCGTCATAAAAGTTGAAATTTAAGTAATAAAGCAATAAAATAAATATATCATCATTCAGTTACATAAATTCATTTACAGTTTGTAATTGTTGAAATTCCCGAGTTGATCGCCAGCCGTTGGGACGGGCCGCTGAAAAACAATTTAACGCCAAATCTTAGCTTGTGTTTTCCTATTTCCTTTTATTTATCTTTGCGTCTTTTCTTTCCTCGAGAATCAATTTCACGGGTGAGTGTCGCGATGATTTCAGTTCAAAAAGCGCGAGGGTTCGTATAAGAGAGTGTGGTGCATGCGTGCATTAATACGATATCGGAGACTGTTCGTTTATTGGTGCCCTTTGTTGATAATACAAATTTGGATACTATTTTTGTGATTTGTAAAGATATTGTTTAGGTCAAACGTCACGGTAAAATATTAGTTTAATAGAGTTGACAAGTTAATTTGTCTGTTTTAAAAGTAGTAGTCCCCGATGAGACTTAGTTAGTTTTGTGTTGTGTAGTGAATTTTTTGGAGACATTGTGGGAGTAACAGCGAAGATCTAGACGAATTATATGAAACAGAAAAATAATCTGATACATGAGAGAAATCAGGTGCAGGATCGATGGCTTAACTCGTTCACGTGGCATGGGAGTCTAACACCGTCAACACCGGCCTGTAATTAGAAATTGAAAAAATCAATACACTTCTTATTTGGTCCGTCTTGGGATTCGAACCCAAGACCTTGCCGCTGTGGTTGAACATGTTTCCCACTAGACAAGGAGGCAGTTGTGTTGTTGAAGTGCTATACAGACTATATAGATAGTATAAACTATAGGTCAGCGGCGACGCGTTCTTTTAAGTACAATGCGGGTAAATCCGCGACACAAATATTTTAACGCAATCATCTTAACATTCATTCTTGTTCATAAATAGTCGAATCTATTTTTTATGTATCATGAACATTATAGAAGCCGTGGCACTGACTATGAAAAAATGTTTCATTTTAATTCTGACATTAAAACATGTTATACGCAAAAAGAACTGAACGCTTTACTTACTGCGTCGTTTGACTAAACACGGAGTAACCGTGATTATTTTGGCCGACACCCAGATGGCATTGCATATTTTGCTGACAAACAATTTAAAAGGTTATAAATATTGTCCATATAGAGACGAGATTGCTTTGTTTAAAACAACCCGCCATATTGTTACTTTAAAAATGCAAAAAAAAAAATCTTATTCATCGTTCATTTTGTAATGCTGAGCTCCGTGGCTTCATCTAAGTTAAATATACACCAGAGAATGAATGATCACCCGTTCAGTAGTTTTTTGCTTCTATGGCCAACAGACACATATATACTAGTGGAGCTACAGCACCCTTAATGTGATTTGCGTTAATCATAGTAATGTTAATATTTTATATATATATTATTGCTATAAAATAGATAAAAGTAAGAAACTTTTTTTCATAGAATATACGTTGTTCTTTTTTTTTCAGAGTTCGACCTTTTTAATCTGATAAGAGAGATTCATAAAAACCAGCTTGAAATCGTGGAGCATTAATTTAAATTAAATTCAGCGTCACCGAGGGGTGTAAGCCGATACGGTTAGCCGTAGTATAATTATTTAAATAGTTGAAACGGATAGCGACGTGCGGTATCGGACTATTCAAAATGTTCGGGTCCAGGCGCCGAGGCTACGAAATTGACAATTTTACGGGCGGTTTATTTCCGGACACCGAACTTCCTTCTGGCCCTGCCCAACACCGCTCACACCCGCCTCGCCACGATCACTCTTTTCAACTTTATTACGTAAATTGACATCACGTTATTTTACACCGTTGCATACGTACTGTAGAGAGTAATTGACGTGGAACAAAGCAAGTATATGATATGATGTATTATGATACTCGGTTCGCTTAGCCTACCCGAAGGGTGTGATGATGTGCTGTTGTTGTTACTTTTTATTTATTTTACATATTGTTATCTATAGGTTCTAGTAACAGCCCCAATTATCAATGAAAAATAATTTGACCGGCACGCGGCAGGTGACGAATAAAGTAAAACAGAGGAACGCAGTGTGTATAGATCGGTAGTCACCAAAAGACTCCAACTACTCGTTTGCCATCCTTCACATAAAAAAAGAAATAATAATATTGTCTGCAACATTAAACATTCAGTTGTAATAGAGTGCTTTTATAATACTACCTTATAGTAGCACTCTAATCACAATTTTATAAGGCATAAATTATTACATTTATAGCGTGATCTGTTGCTATAGCAAATCCCTTTCTTACCATGGTGGAACATAAAATTTACATTGTGTGTAAGTGTCTTAAGCGAAAGCTTCCCACTTAAAAGCTCTACAAATGCACTGAAAGCTCTTTCGCGCACTAATCCCAAACCTTTTAGCTGCAATCAAAAGCCCCGAGCACTCGACGCGGCGCGGGCCGACTGATGCTTGTGGAAGCGCCTAGGAATTTAATTTACATTTTTAATTAAGTTAAATTTTGTTCAGAAAGCTTTCACGGAATAGGAGTTTTCTTGATTAGAGTTCAGCTTTGGATAAAGTTTGAGATTGATTAGTAAAGCTTTAATTGCTCTCTGTCAGTGAATAATGAATACGATCAGTGCCGAGTCAGGAGTGATTGTGATAAGATTAGTTTTGTTCCGTGTCAATTTGACATGTTTACTGAGTGACTCGCATTTAACGTACTGTTACTTATAGTTAATAAACATTATATATCACAACATTATAGCGATTTGTTTTTATTTTAACATAGTTTATTATAAAGACAAGTATCTAAATGAGTAATAAAATTAAAAAGCATTTTAACATAATTTAAACTACATATTAAAAAAACACTTTAATGTGTTTTTAATTTATTGGTGCAATTATTATAAAAGGGAACACAATATCGTCGTATGAATTAAGTTAGGTGGGAAGTTGTTCATACGTTATCTGTGGAGGCATGTCCACAATCTTCCAACGTCGTGTTAGTCGACAGCTGCTAAGTAATTGATGGTAAGGGTGAATAAACTATACGTAACAATTATATGTAATGTTGGTTAAATGATCGTAATGATAGTAATATTATTATGTAGATGCATAAGGGCCCTTGTTCCTGGAATAATTTCCTTTTTTTACTTTTAAATGGCCAATTTACATTGTGATAATGCATAAAGTTATTTTTATAGCCGGTAATTAATTTATCGGAATTACTTGAAGACAAAAGTTTTCAACCAATGCTTTCCCCCGTGATAACCTACGGGGCCGAAACATAGCCTCTTAATTTAGGACTGGTCCGCAAGCATGCGGTAGCTCAGCGGGCTATTGAACGTGCTGTGTTGGTTCTTTCTCTGTCCGACAGAATTCGTAACGAGGTCATAAGGCAGAGAACTAAAGTATCCGATATCACGTGATGAATGGGCTCGTTGAAGTGGCAATGGGCTGATAACACACTCAGAAGAACAGATGGCAGATGGGCCAGTAAGGTTCTGGAGTGGAGACCGCGTTTAGGAAACGGAAGTGTTGGTCGTCCGTTCACCAGGTGGGAAGACGATATCCGTGCAGTGGCTGGTCCATAATAGGATAGGAGATCGGCCATCTTGGCGTTCATTGGTAGGGGCCACAGCTGAACATATCCAGCAGAGGACCGATAAGGGCTTAATTTATGGAGCCATATATGATATATTGAAGAATAATTATTTAATGTCCTTAACACATTTTTCGTGTTAATGATTTCTAAGCACGTTTAAATAGAACATGTACTTTAATATTGAGTAATTATTATTTGATTTTAAGTCAGTGGATATCATTATAATTATATTGCATTAGAAACTAGGAGTATTTGAAATTGCCTTCTACGAAGATTAGACTACGTCTAGTCTAATCTCATACATTTACTGTTTAGATGTTAAAATCGAAGCACTAAATTTATAAGTCATAGAAAATTAATTCAGTGATAAAGTTGCCATATAACCAACAATAATAGCAGCACATTATAACTACGTCTCTTATATGTAGTACTTAGGACTAAAATTATGAACACGGCTTAAGAAATAAAGTGCTTAGTCGAGTTGATTTATCGACATAGAGACCGTAGCTCTGGAAAAACGAAAGGGATGGGGCCCTCAAATGTCTGTAAGTACAAAAGAGTCGTTGATATAAAAGCAAATAAATTTACGTAGAGCACTCTCATAGAACAAGTTGAGAGCCGGTGACATACGATTTGACGTAGAATATTTTATTCGGGCCTGCGTCCCAGCCATCCATTCCACTTATCCCGGCGCTCTGTTGAATTTTTGACACGTCGACGGTGCCCTGCCTTTTTTGTCTAGTTTATTCTGACAGTGGCCTTTAAATTCGCATTAAAGGAAGAGACAATCTCTTCTTTGTCAAGATTGTGGTGTCATCTCCGTGAGTGATTGTTACTCTTAGATCTCTCTAAGATGACGTGAAATACAGCCTTCATGGATTAGTTTGGAGCTCTTTTACACATAAAATATAATTTGTACAGTTGAAATATCACTGTAATGGGACAATAAATAGAATGTGTTTCCATAAAATACTTAATAAATTTGTTAAAGTATTCATCTTTTAATTTTGAAGATAATGTACACTGCTAAAAGTAAAATATGGCTTTTTAAAGCAATGATAAAACAGTGAAAATTGTGTTCGTTCGATTATGTCATTATTAAAATTGATAGGTGGACTATATAAGAATGTGTATGAAATATTAAGTACGCCCTGCGGTTTCACCCGTCACACACAAAGTTAGGAGCAAGAATTTGTATTTCTGGTTTCTATATTATCTTTATATATAGGTATGTGGTGTTAAAGTTTCAGCATGTCATTAAATATGACTAAAATTTGTCATGGAGGAATTACAGAACATTCGAATAAGAACAATGCAATTTTTCCAACTCTAGCTCTATACCTACGGAACACCTATGTGTTTTGTATAATATAATTGATAATTTAAACACAAGAATCGAGAATGTTGCATCCTCATTGAATATATACGGTCTTTTCACGAAGACGCATCTACATATTCACTACTGAAACTAGATATCTCTAAATAGACGGTGAATGTATAATTTATCGCCAATCCCGTATATGGATAATAAGTTACCATAGAATATAATTAAGTAAATGCGGTGTGAGGATGAAATACTCATACATGGAGTGTAATAATTCCTTCCGGCACAGCTGCCTCCTCCCCACCTAATCGGTAAGAATCCGGCACACAGCAATCCATATTAGATTCGCCCGTTCTCCCATATACATTCTGAAATGTTCATATTTTATTGGGGCCAATAAAACGGATTCATGAATATGAGAAATGCATAACGAATACCATATTTATGGATTGAGGATACTTTGGCGATATTATGTAGGCGGTAATTCGACCTTTAGGTGCTGGCAAATAATTGCAGATAATAAATGTCGTTTCCGCATCAAATTACTGCACGTATAATCAAAAATTAATTTTAATCTTACGTTTCAACAATTAATTTTATATGAAAGTATCCAATATCTATCACGCGAGTCGCAGATCGAACTGGGTTACACCGAGGTAGGAAAACATTTTTTTTTAACATATCGCATAAACAATGAGTATTAGTGGAATGAAAAAAGATTACCAGACTAGCAGGTGTACGTTAGTGAACATTAAAAATATTTTTTTTTAAAAGTTGGCTAATGAAGTATATTTTAAAGAATATTTTATACACAATCATACACAAGAGAAATCTTTATACATACAATGCTCGCTTTTATTGTCAATACACGACCTCTTCTAATGCAAGGACGCATTTACGCAGTCAATCTATATAATGACTGTATCCTCATGTTTTCATCGACTTGCTTAATAAGTAATAAATCTGCCTTGATCTTTCCTCAAGACTATATATATTTCAGTGTTGTGAAAGATGTGCCGATGTTAAATTAATAATAATATTGGATGAGTTAGCAATAAATAAATTGGTTTTACGTTGCTAACTTAACGCAGCAATTGCAAGCAGTGTAAGATTACACTTAGCTTTTGTCTTGTCACTAGTGAAATGTCAAATATATGTACTCCATACCTGTATAAAATCTTTATTAATGCCGAATAATTGATTAGATTTAATATTTGGTCGTGGCTTATTATATTATAGCGGAACAGCTGTGAATGCGTTCCAAAACTAAAATACCATTCATTTAACGGTCTTCAAAATGTCCTTTTAACTGGTCGTTGTTCTGATTCGTCAGCTGTGAATGAAAAGGGATCGTTTGTGATTCAGAAAAGTGGGGCTTTATTTTACTGGGATTCATATTCAATGTTCGCTCAATTCTACCAACCATTACAATAAAACGACATTTACGGATTCTATCGCGGTTTATTTAATTATTTAAGTAGCCCTATGTTTCAGAAGCTCTACAGCAATCATGGTCACGGGTGGACCATGGTTGCTTTACAGCTTACAGCAATTTGTTAATATTGAAGTTTCGCTTTGAACCCAATATGTCGATTGATAATAATTGGAGAATGTGTCTAATAGAATAAATTAATTGTAATAACATAAACACAAACCTAATTGGTTCAAAATGTGATCTACTAATAAACACTGTTTGTAGTTTTGTTTAATGTGGTAAAATAACGGTTTATTTAAGTTGGACAGTTTTTATACGCGCGCTATCCTGGTGCCGATAGCCGTCAATCAATGGACACATTTATCTGATTGTTCATAAATATGAAACACAAATCTAATTGGTTCATAATGTTATCTACTAATAAACACTGTTTGAATCTTGTTTTATTTAGACGATAAAAACAATTTATTTAAGATGGGCAGTTTTTATACGCGCGTTATCCTGTTGCTGATAGCCGTCAATCAATGGACACATTTAATTTATTGTTGATGAATATATATGAATATATCAATTATATTGAATACTTTATATTATATACGCTATACTAGCGAACAGCTCCGGCTTCGCCCATGAATAAGACTAAATTAGTTGTACACTAAATTTTTTTCAGTAATCTCTCTAATTAAAGACAAATCAATCACGTACAAACAAACACCTTTTGAGGACATTGTTTTGTTATAAAATCAATTCGCGTAAACCCAGACAATATTTCATAATAATTATTACAGATTATATACACTTCCCAAAGATATCCTTTGGTAAGTGTACATAGTCTGTAACCAACATGGTTACAATTCATTTGTTGTTACATTAGTTTTTAGCAGTTCGTTCCGCTTTCGCACGGATATTTCACTGAATATGGTAAAAAAATATTGGTTTTCAAAAATTATAAATTTTACTTTCGGCCTGGTAAACATTACACGTTACTATGAAAACAAATTCAATTTATGCCAGAACAACGGTTGTCGGGACAGCTAATTGTCAATGACGTCTGCAGCTATATAAGGATTTACATTGTAATTTTTCACATGATTTGTTACATTATTCGCAGCCTATTCAATGCAAACAAACAATCAAATGTTTTCTTTTATTATTAGTATAGGATTTTTCAGCCAATGATATTTGTTTGTTACTGTTGCTCCATATCCTATGCAATCTTGTTGTCGAATGTTTACTGAACAAATAATTTGATTGAGTACTTTGTATTTGTGTACCTACGGCGCGTCGGTATTTACAGTTCGATTCTATTTGAATTTAAACTTTTACATAAAGAACAAGCAGATAGTTCGGGCTTTTCTCATGGCTTAGCAAATTGGAACCTATCTTTCGGGAAATAAGGTTTATATTCGCCATTAGTATGTTGACAGTATTTTGTCGAAGTAATAAGGTCTCGCACGGAGTGGACATGGAAGAGGATATCGTTTATTCTAATGAGGTTTCACTAGACGCTTGTTACTTTTGTACCTCTGCTATAGAATATTCTGGAAAATTCATTCATACATAACGTTTTAAATGATTCCTCTTATTATTATGAGTTTTCTGAATAATTCAAACAACATATTGGAAAAGGCGAGAATCGTTGTTGTTCATTATATTTAATTTGTGTTACCTGTTAATTTCGTGTATAATTAGCGGGAGTAAAATACTATTCAGATAGAACATGATTAGGTAAACAGTTGCGTCATTATCGTAGTTAAACTTCATATTTGAATACACTAAGCACTACTCATCTGGTACCAAACCTGCTCTCATGTCATAGAGCTGGTTCGGCAGTAGAACATACCGTAATGTAGTACTCTTGTAAGAGGTAGTTCAAAACACTCTCGCTCTCACTATTTTGCTCTATAACTGATAGCCGCACTGTCGCGTTTCCAGCGGTCTGTGAAAAGTCTACGGCCCATTAGTGGGATGCGGTGAAAGTATGAAAATGGTAATACATTTATTAATAATTAAACGCGCCGATATTAATGGTTGTCAATACTCGTCCAATGGTTCCGATTGTTCGGTTCTCCCACAATCATATAAGAAAACAAATAAGAGTTTTTTCGGACCTGAAGATGGTGATGGGAGAGATGCACATCCTGATATAAAAGTGTTTCTAATAGTTTTAAGTATTATTATCAGATACTGTTGCTACTCTGTATCATAGAGCTGGTTTCGGCACTATATAGAGTCTTAAAAAAAGTGTAGGTAAATCTATAGCCGGTGGCTTATAGGAGGGAGTAGAAACGAGAGCAACGCATCGGCATAGTAATTATGCGGATCTTCATGGACATCGGTTGTAGTAAAAAAGCTCCGATTGCTCGTTTGCTCTCCTTACTGTAAAAAAAACTTTATTTATGGTTACCTCATATCATATGGTTAGCTAACATATATAGTAGCAGTAAAATATATCCCCATTTTCTGTTTTAGAAATGATCCTTTTTTATTCACAACCGACGAATTAGAGCAACGCCCAGTTAAAAGGGCATTTAGAAGACCGTTAAATGGTATTATAGTTTTGAGCGCGTTGCGTGCTCTGGAACGCATCCATTGCTGTTCCGCTACTTGAGTTTATTATTATCTTAAAGCTAGTTGTTGTAAGGCACAAGATAGTACTACCGTACTCCAGAAAGATTGTCTGATGCTCAAGTGAATCAGTGCAAAAGGGGCACCTTTTACACTGATATAAAGATAGAGAAGGGACGTTGTAGGCCTATGACTGCGCCGCGTTGCCTAACAGAGAATGACAAGGAGAATTCATTACTATCTTTGTCTATTTTATCTCGCATGCGCATTGTGTAGAGAAAAATTAATGAAAAACGAGATATCTATATGTCTCGTTTTTTACAGAGCCACATTTTCTATCTCTTTCGACTTAGACGGATGCGTTTTCGGTCAACTTCCCTTCTCTATCCATATTATCTTTATGGCTATTTGTAAGAGGATGATATAGCACATAAATTTATTAAAATCGGTCGGCACATTTCGACCATAAACACAGCAGCACCAATTTTCCCCCTTTTTCTTGCAATTTTTCAGTCGTCTCTCTCTATAGGAACCTCTTACCCGTTCAACAATAATATTTAAAAAATAGAATTGGTGGAGCTGTTCCAGATTGATTTGACGCTTCATTTTTATTTTGTACTAGTTGGTGCCCGCGACTTCGTACGCGTACGTCTTATTACATACACATCTTATTATTATTCCTGAGATTTGCTTGTACAAATAGACAAAAGTACAAGCAGACGATTATTTGTTCTTAATTTTTTCTCTACTACTATATTTTTATCAGGGTCATACGAATTTACTATAATCTTTTCTTAGAAACTTTTGAATGGACAGGCACACTTTTTTCCTTTTTTATTATACGTGTAGATATATAGCTTGTATTTACTATTGATTGTATGATTCCACGTTCTATAATATATATTTTTGTTTGTTTCAGATCACATTATTGAGGTGTGATGCTTCAGTGACGAGCTGAAAATGATTCGTGATCCACCGGCGATGCATAAGCCTGATAACGGCACCAGTAAGTACTTATTAACAATTTATAATCTTTTTTACTCATATGGACCAATGGTCTTAACCTTTTGGCCCTGGGGAACCATTTACCAAAATTCCTATTCTGACATGTACCACCCATTAGTTTCTAGATTTTGATTTGACACTTGAGATGCTTCCAGGGACCTCTAGTGGTCTGCGGATCACTGGTTAAAAAACGGCAAGAAAATCGCCCTAACGGATTCTCGGACTAGCGAAGAATATTCTATCTTCTGTGTTAAGGAGACGATAGGCGGACATATTCCTCTGCTTCCCCGTAGATGGGAAGAGATATGTATATTCTAAGAATATATATTCTTTTGAAAAACCCTTCATTATTAATTTACCCAGAAACAAAAGAAGAGAAACAAAACAAACATATCCCGGGCCTAGTCTCGGCTACAATGAAGTACCTACACTTTATTTACTCCTCTTAGTTTCTTATCTTGGTACCATTTGAGTCCAGGCATCGTGTATATCCTCCAAATGAGATGAGTTTCGTGGCCTGAAAAATGATCGTGCTTGCATTGAATTAGCTACCAATGTCGCCACTCGTATTCTATTCTCATTACACAAATCAATCAATAGGTACATCTTGCTTGCTTTGTACCATGCTGTATTGCAGACGATTTGAACGGGGTGGCACCTCTCGCTCACATGTTCACGCGCTTCGTGCTGTTTGAGACTAGCTAGTCCATTATGGTGAATGGACTATGGACTAGCTAGTCCATTATGGTGAAGGGGAAAGTGAGCAACGCATCTGTATGACAATAATGCGGTTGTATCTGATCGTCGGCGGTCGTGAAGAGGCTTCAATTGCTAACCCTAAACAATAAAAAACACACAGAGGCATGCTCACACGAAACCGGCGTGAAATGACGGCTATACTTACCGGCTATACCGCATCGTGTGCAAAATTATGAAATAATGGGAACGGGACAATAGATTTACACATCCAAGAGTCAAAATATGTGGGAGCCCTGGTAGTAGCAAAACGAAGCCAGTATATGGCTATGGATCCAATAATAACCTTCTAACAAGATTACAATTCAAAATAATGAAATTAAAAGTTATAATCACTTCTGGTCTTCTCCACAAAATCTGTGGGGTTTACGGGCATCGAGGCGAACCTCATAACCCGGGTTGGGTCGCAAGGGGACGACTATCCCCTCGGTAACGGGGCCGCAATAAAATTGCGGTTTGCCATCCTGGCTTTTGGCTAACGGAAATGTAGGCCCATTTAGGGCCTGTGTGTTATGTGGTATGTTGTGACTGTGGTGAGTAGCGAT